>JARFOD010007535.1:0-11544 GCA_031763545.1 Mopalia muscosa | reverse complement strand
CCCAGGTATGCATAACATACCTGAACAAACAGCTATCAGGTACTAAACTTGCACAATGTCCCCAGGTATGCATAACATACCTGAAAAAACAGGTATCAGGTACTAAACTTGCACACAGTCCCCAGGTATGCATAACATACCTGAACAAACAGCTATCAGGTACTAAACTTGCACAATGTCCCCAGGTATGCATAACATACCTGAAAAAACAGGTATCAGGTACTAAACTTGCACACAGTCCCCAGGTATGCATAACATACCTGAACAAACAGCTATCAGGTACTAAACTTGCACAATGTCCCCAGGTATGCATAACAAACCTGAACAAACAGCTATCAGGTACTAAACTTGCACAATGTCCTCAGGTATGCATAACATACCTGAACAAACAGCTATCAGGTACTAAACTTGCACAAAACAGGTGAGATATTCAGGAGTAAATCAGACAGGATTTATCTCTGTTTTAAAGTAGAATTCTAAAAAAAAAATTATTGGTGCCGTACCATTTTTTTCCCCCCCTTGTAAGAGGGGACATAGGATCCTCGACTATATCTTGCAGTTCTGACTACACACATATAGAGACATCTGCACTATCTGCAAATCTAAAAACTGTCCGAAATTGTCATATTGCTTCAGTTTTTAAGTAACCGAGTATCCAACTTTAACAGTTTCCTGCATGTTAAAGTTTATTGAAACAGGGTGTCCAAATAAGCCAATTGATCAATTCAGTGTGTCCATTTCAACGTGAACTGATTTACAACAACAATGACTTGCATAATGCATTGAAACCGTCAGAGATTAATAATATTAGCAAAATGTTACAGTGACATTCTTTTTTTACATTTTTATTATTAGTTTATGAGATATTTTATTTCCATAAAGTGTGTAAATCAGGATTAAAGGACAGTTTATTCGATTGTTGATTTCAGTGACAACACTACAAAGGATGTGGTCACAGCCCTTCTAAAGAAGTTCAAGATTCTGGATCATCCAAGGAAATTTGCTCTATATGCTCAAGAACTGAAAAATGGTAAACTAGGTGAGTGGAATTATTCTGTCTGATTGACACTGGGAATAAAAAATGTTATTTTTTAAAAAGATATATGGAAATAATTTATTGTGTTGAACATGTGAAGGTAGAAGGACATGTAATTAACATAAAAAACTTTTTCTAGTTATTTCTCATTGACAAAACAACCATATTGTTTACCAATTTGTGACTTTATTCAAGTTACAGGGAGTAAGTCAAGGGGAATAACTCTAAGCTATAAAATATACATTGTAGCATATTTACTCTTTTTCATTAGATTGATTCAGCACACCTGTTTTTATCAAGGAAATTTATAATAGATCAGAGATCGATCTGACAGTTGCTGCCAGCAGCTCCCAAACAGTCTTGCATTTTATAATTTTTTTTTTTGTTATCAATTTCTTAAATTTAACAGATTCTATTTGATAAAATCTATCAAACATTTTTAGTTGATATATTGGCCTCCTGGCTAAGGGCAGTTTGTTTGAAGAGTGGCAATGCTGTCTTTGGCTGTGGAGGAAAATTAACTTTCCAACACTATTGAAATGCTGCATCTTGGTTGTGCTAGTTTCAATAATTGTTGGAATACAACGCTGTCATAAAAGCAAAATACCCTTTAGCACAGCATCAAACATCAGTTCATATATGTTGATATATCTGTTTTTTCAGTGAAACTTTGGCGTATAGTTGACAAGGATTTCCCTCTGAAGGAATGTCTGAGGTGGGGATGTGAAGATCTGAAGAAACATAGGCTAGTCCTGCAGGAAAATGAGACTGGGGAAATTGAGGTAACTCTATTCACTTTCTCTAGCTTCTGTTTGATGTACATGTAGTTCCACCTGTCACCAACAACATATAATAATGGAGTGGTACAGGATGCATATATGCAATTTTCTGGTGATGGGATTTTTTAAATAATTTTATTAACAACATGTATGATGAATGGGTGTTTTCTCTGGACAATTTTATTTTTGTGGTAATTTTCTTTTTTTTGCATAAACATGCAAAGTACTAGTTTTTTTTACCACTCATTATGGTGTAATGAAAAAAACAGAAGATGAATAAATGAATAATATTATTAACTATTATTTCATAACCTTGACTACTTTATGTAAGCTTTACACTCATAACAAAAAATGGCAGATGAGTCTGGTTAAAATTCCATATTTAATTTATTAAAATTTGAAGCAGTTTTAGAAGATGTAATAATTAGTAGCAGTTCTTTCCTTTGTGTTACCTGCTTCAGTTGAAATAATTGACCTACGTGTTAATAAATGTGTTCTGTACTTTCAGTGGAATGCCTTCAGTGAACCGGAACTGAATAATTTCATGCGTATCCTGGACAAGGAGGAGGAGGAGTGTATGATGCAGTTACAGTACAAATACAAAGTCATGAAGAGAATCATTCAACAACGAATGAAGGAAATTCGAAAAGAACGTAAAGAGCAGACCCAAAGATCATAGTTTTCTCTTTGTCAGAAATGGCTTAAAGTGTCTCATATGGCTCTATGTAATGGGTTGAAATTGTATTTCTGATTACAATGCAGTGAGCAACATGGTTTGGGAGATTTGAATAGTATTTTTCCTGGGAAATGGCACCAATGCTAGAAGAAAGACGTCTTAAACAAAATAGTGCTTCAAAATTGATGTTTGAGAATTGAAAAAGTGTTTTGTGATTTTGATCGATTCTACTCCATGCAATTGAGGCTTACCAAACCTACATTTATGGATCCACCTGAAAAACTCTTAATTGGGCTGATAAATACTGGTTTTCAATAAAGAATAGAACTGTGAATTCTTGTGATCAGTTACCATGGGAACAGAGCAGTGATCTTTTGTGACTTGTTCCCACATTATGGTTTAATTTATACAATTATGCAATAAACAAACTGTTTAGTGTTTTCACTTAAATTAAACAGGACTAGTTGTTAATAGTTAATAATTGTTAATAATTTCATAACAGTTTTTGATTGTTTTCCACGTTGTTGAATTTAAATAGAATTGTTACTGAGAGAATTTCTGTTATTTATTCATTCATGTTTCAATGATTATGAACTCAACCCCAAAAACAGGAAGTTTGGAAATGATATGATTATGAGTCTTGTCTGTGTACCTTTAAACTCTCTTTCGACTTATTTTGCTATGGTATACAAATTCAATGAACCAAAATGTACGCTTACAGAACTGTGATTTAGTATTCTATGTCTATAGGGTGATTTCAAGACAACTGTTACTTAGTTGCAACTTTAAAGGAATTCTCATTTTGTTTGTTAGGTGCATTTAGCCTGATGTATTTCTCAGAAGAAACGTGATAAATAGTTTCATCAATATCGATCTTCACAAGTTTTTTCATTAATTTTTTGCTTACAAATTGTTATCCTTGCCAAAAAGCTGGATATTCAACGGTGGATTGGGAGTCATCCCATTATTTATGTCCATATAAACCACAGAAATACATTTATGGTGGAGACCCGATGTTATACCTAATCACGTCACAGCATAACATGTGGAACACCATTAAACATGATTTCGAACCACTCCCCATAGATCAGAGATGAGACATGTATTGTTGTATCATTGTGTACTCGGACTGACCATTTCAACATGTCACTTGATTGTATATCTCCAAACATGGATTAACTTATTTCACATATTAAGGTTGAAACAAATTATTTTGCAAAAGGTAAAATTACAGTGTAGAAATGTTGAGTAAAATTGAGTTTTGTGTTCAGAATGAGACTATATATGAAGCTGGCCTAATGTGATACAAAGCATGCAGAAGTGTTTAAAATGAAAGAAGATAATGCAAGTAACAGTCAACTTTTTTTTGAAGGCTGATAGATGGACTTAAATAGCATGATGTGTCCTGAAACATGGAGAAATAAAGCTGATAAGTTACATATACCTGATCCTAGGACCACTGGTATCTTTTCACTACACAGTTACATCAAATGTGATTCTGCCATTTCTGGTCATCATTAGACATAGATGCTGTTTTCATAGTAGTGATATTTTCTGAAATATGGCTGAAAATCTGATCAAAACAAACTTGTAGTCATTTTTTCTTGTCTGGGTGTGTCAGTTGCCAGCATAATGTGCATTTATTACATATGTTGTTAACCCATAATGGAGGATTCTAAAACTTGTGACTTTAAAGAATTTTATGTGGCTTATTCTCTAACATTGTGCCTTACATAAACTAATTGGATGAAATATTTTGGGTATTTTGACCTAAATTACTTAAATCTAGCAAAATGCAAACATTCCTAGTCCCGTTTAGGTAGAGAAGTATTAGCCATGGTCACAAAATAGCCAAGTCTTGTGTCAATTTGATCGACATTGATACACTCAAGACATTTGATAATATTAAATTTTTTTTGTTGTTGTTGTTGCAGAAATCTTAACATGGAAGGCAATATTATTTTATGTTTGAGCAATATGTTGAAAAACATCATTAAGCTAGATCAATAATGTTGTTCATTATTTTTTAAGTTCTCTCTTTCAAATGGTTGGAATTTGTATTACAGAAATTAATGCACAAAAATTTGTAGCTTAAATCCATTGATTTTTTAATTTAGAAATTAGAATACATGTTCATGCATTTTTGTTAATTTAGTTTATTACTAAATTAACTTGTTTGTCATCCTAAATGTCATTGACTTGATCAATCCACCAACATAAACAACTTATAACCTCAGGAAGAAGTAAGATTACGATTGTACATAGCGTGCACTCGTTAAAAAACAAATTACCTGCATGTACCAGTTTGTACCACTACCACCAAAGCCTGTTATTGGGTAATATTTTCTTTCTAAGTCAGAAAAAGCAGCTTGTATAAAGCCAACCAAAACGCATGTTAGTAATTATGTGTTAAAGTAGAAACTATACCATCGTTTGTAGATATCCATGTATAGTATTGTATATTATAAAACAGTTACCTGTAAAAAGATGAAAATTGTTATTACACAGTATGGTAATAACAATCACAGCAGTTGTGATATCATGTGTTACTTAATTGTTATCATAATGTCCTTTGGTGGAAAAATGAAATAAGTATTTTTGGGGGTTATTTTTGCGGGCGTGGGGGAAAATAAATACATGTAAATATATATTTAACTCCACGTTTGACCTACATGTACAATGTATTTCACAATACAAAATAACTTACATTTCAATAAAGTTTCAAAAAGACTGTGAAATTTATATAGTTCATTCATGAATTTAAGGAGATGATTTTAACAAAAAATAGACCAAAGAGTGTATTAAAAGGAAATGAGGCAATTTGGATTTGATACTGATTTTTCTGTTTGATCAAGAGGTTCATTCATGTGATTCTGTATTAGTCCCCATTCCCTAAACACTGAAACCAGAGCAGATGGAGTTTACTTTTCTTAACCATTGCCAGTAAAGCAGTCACTTTTCCACAGTTTCCCCCGAAAATGATGGATGCGGGAACAAGAGTGGGCTTACAATCAGTAGGATGCCTTAGACATCATATGTTTGTTTTCAAATACGGTGAAGAGTCCTGAAGCAGTCACTGTTCAACATATTTAGATTTGTTGGCTTGGAATCTAGGGTGTGCAGTCACAACTTCACTGAAGCTTTTTCACTTGATCGCACACTCTCCACCCCTAGGGGTGATGAAACTGTCACTCACAACATACAATGAGAAGATACAGGACTAACCAAGTATTACGCAAATGTACCTCAACAAGTCTGGTTCTGGTCCAAAATTGCTCTGTGAAAGGTTTCCACAACATGAAAAGCACTACAAATTACAAGTATGCTGTACCACAGATAATCAATCTAAAGAACATCTGAAGAGCAGCCATTTTAATAAGGAAAAATGCTGTAGATTCAGTTGTAGGTTGCCGCTGGGTATATTACTTCACATAAAGCCATAACAAGGACACGTCAGGGCATACGTACTGGTAGCTTTAAGCAGCCACTATCCCTGCTCCACATTCCACTTTTTGGTGGTAATTGGGGAGTATGTGAGCTAAGAAATACGTAATACCCTAAGGTATCGGCGGAGGGTGAGGAAGGAGCTTCCTGGTGCATGAAGCCAATTTGTTGGTGATCTTTGTGGAATGTCCAGTCTAGTCTTGGTTTCTTGCCAGTGAATGTAGAGGGTAGTTTCTTGCACCCATTTGGGATGTTCTATCTTCTTAAGGGTAACTTTAAGTACTCATTCGATGAATATTGTTACAAAAATATTGGAATATGTAAACCTTTTTAACTTCCAGATATCTCACACACAAACAAATTACCCCAAATCATAATATATGACCATTTTTCAGATAAAGTTTTGTATAAATGCGCCACTTTTCGGCCCTGCAACCGCCTTATTCAAAATCTTGCGGGAGAAAAGGTCACGTAACGGCATTCAGGGTTAACTCTAGCTGCCTCTTGGCCTGGGGTTAACCTGTAAATTAGTATTTGGAAAGAAAAAAAAGAGTGGAATTTTGCTGGACAATTTGTTACAGTTCCTCTTCCATGGAAAGATTTGATATCCCAATAGCTCTATATAATGGTCTTTTAGACAACCATTCAATTGTCTGAGAAATTATTAACCACTCAATATAACTGAAGCATTATTTTGCGTAAACTACAGCCAGAAACCGCATTCAGTCACACTGAACTTATCTGGGATGCAGAGATGGTCATGCTTGACAGGGGAGATAACTCTGACAGACAACACGCAATTTGCTAACAGTCTGTCATCTAATCTACATTTTATTTCATCACCCTCACAGAACGTTATATTGTATTTACAGTTGGTTGTAGATAATTAATTTAAAAAATGGAGAGTGTTTCAGGTTGTTTTTTTTTTTAATGATTGGGCTAAGGGCTTTGGTGTTAATTATGATCTATCCCCTAGAGGCCTTGGTAACAGAGAAAAGCCAATACTACAATGTACATAAGACATAATAGTCACTTATGGTGATGGAGTGTTTTATCTATTTAATTCAATCCAAATATGAGTCGTTAAAAATATATGGAACAAAATTGTTTGTGATTTTACACCATGCCTAAAGTTATTTCACTCTCAAAAAAAATCAAGACGGATAAAGGGGTGAAGCAACCACCTTAGACATCACTAACAATGACAATATACTAGATCTTCCGGAACTTTAGACCTAGCAATCAGCCAAAGTGTGCCTCAACTACCAGCCCTTTTCATGTTGCCCTTCTATATGGATAGCAGCAGGAAACTACCTTTCATCATCAGCACAGAGAAGAAATCACAGACACGAGACAGCCAATGCAGTGGTTTTATTAAAAGATATTTAACATGGGACATTTGATCATATATACAAACATGTCGAATTTCACAATTAAACAAATATCTGAGATGTTACATAAAACCAAAATTTTTTAATTTGTACAGGCTCCTTTTCCTATAATATCTTGTGGTGCACTAGGACACATTGGACCTCATTTTGATATTGCAACTCCTAATTATCCTCACAAATTAACATGCTAGCCTGCTGTGAATAACATGAAGCTACATTATAATAAAACGATACGTAATTTGACAATTTTTACCTCAACCAATCTGATAAAAGTCAATTCTAAATTTAACCCTCCAATATGTTGTATAGAGAGAAAATTACAGTTATCACCAAGTGTTGTAAGGAAACTCTCATTCTACATCTACCAATCTATAGATGCTGTTTGACAGGTTCATTGATACGATTCTGGAGATATAATTAGACGTAGCTTTAAACAGACTGGAGATTTGATAAGAATCAATATAATTCATAATTTTAAGTCTAATAAACATAAACTGATATTATTTTATAAATACATGTATCTGCAAAATGACAACAACAAAAAATGATAGATTCATTCATGGAATACCATGCTCCTGGAAAGTTTGCTGATGAGATAGTTGAAGTGGTATACAACAAAAGTCACACAAATGCTAATATAAAACGGGAAGTATTATGATACAAGATAATTACATAATGGAAGAGAGGCTGTAACAGGGATACACTACAAACCACCCTACAGTAATCAGCTTTGTTCTGTTCCTGTGCCCAGACAGCACCAGGGCACAGGGATCCCCCACCACCTGGATTTCAAGACAGAATTACACAGGGTTTCAAGCAAGTATATGTTTACTTTCAGAAAAATGGAAGAAGCCGGTTGGTTGATTGGTGTTTTACACCATGCTTTAGGGTATTTAATGTGTATGATGGGGTGTATTCCAACACTAATTCACACAAGTGATACAAAGTGAAGTGTTTTGATATTGTTTGAAAGTTAATCTCCCTCCATAGTACTTGTAAGTAAAGATAGCTTTGTAACTCTTCAAACAAATTGCCATTAGCCAGAGCAAGAAGTAGTTGGAGCTTAGTATGGTAGTATGGTAGCATGCAAAAAGACATTTTGTGGACTCATTTTCATCAGATATTTCTACAGGAAAAAATGAATCCAGTTTTAGAGTTGCTACTTTTCTTTTACATAATATGTTTAACTCCACAGAGGTAGCCATTTTACTGCTGGGGCTTTCCTCTGTCAGGACACAAGGGAGGAAACTAAATCACCTTCCCTTCAGCAGGATGTCCGCTGGTGCCCAATCTGGGAAGCTCATATCAGTTATATTCATGAAGATAATTATCCACTGTTTTGAACAACACTTGATGAATTTTCACTGATTGGTTTGTCAGAACATTTGATTGGTCTCCCTTTGACAAGTTTGGTTATCTCCCTTCCCACAGTTTTCATTACCTGCGGTTTCCTTCTCAGTTGCGACCACTCATTACCCAACTCTCAACAGCATTGTTGTTTTCAGTTAGGTTAACAGATTCTTGAGACAAAGGCAGATCAAGTACTAGTTATGTCTCCATTGTTTCCATTTAATGGCATTGGCTAATCAATTTGTTTGTTTGAGTGATAGGGTTCAACATCATACTCAAGGGTATTTCAATTATATGGTGATATAAAGACCATTTCACACTGTTCCTTGCCTAAATACAGAGGAAAACCCCAAAGGAAACCACCCCCTTAATTGCGAAACCACCTCCAGTGACTCATTCATACTCCTGATCAACAGGTGAACTCTAACCGGTGGAACTAGTAGAACTAGAAAGAAAGCCACAGCTTGAATTGCCTTTATGTAAATAATACAGCTACAAGAAGTCTTATTACATTCTACTTCATTTATTATTTCAAAAGGCCCTATGCTTAGATCAACTAAATTATAATTTATTACTGGTATCTGGATATGTTATACAAGTACGTAACTGGCTGTGTTTTGAATTGGGCTTTCTTTTATTCCTAGTTCGGCAGAGTTGCGAGTTTCAAGCTTCATTTACAGTACACTAGATGGGTAATGGTAATGAGAAATTTCCTCTGTGCTGTTCACATAGGCTTATGTGAGGTTACATTGTAGTCAATAGACCTGGGATATTGCATCTTAATATTACAATCATTTGACAAGGACGATTAAAATTACAAAAGTGGACCAATGTAGGTTTTTTTTACATTTGGTACTTCACTCTTTGTAAATGCCTTAGCAAATTTGCACGGAAGTAACCTGATAATAAACATAAAATCTATGACCATAATTTCTGTAATCTAATATAATGTTTATGCTGGAGATAATCTTATGACTTTTATTCTCACACAGAGGTACCTACAAATGCTGTTATCCCACCAAAACTATCTTACCGTAGAATAAATGTTGTTTGTTATCACTATGGTCCATTTGTTTGACTAGGGTTGTGGTGTGTACTTAAGGTTATTTCGCTCATATGACTGTATACCAGCCCAATGAGCGATGGAACCACCTTCTGTTTCTATGGTAACAAACAATGCCCAGCCCGGACAATCACTACATTCATTCTTAACACATCACAAACAGATAGGCTTTGAGTCACCTCTCTACTCTGAGAACACCAGGGCAAGAGTAAGCTCCTTCCAGGCACCTACAAATCACTATGGGGGCCAGCACTCAATGTAGAGGCTGGTCAGGATTTTAGCAGCAGCCACAATCTTCACATTAATAATGCAATTCAACTTCAGATCGGAACAGGACTCTCACAGTTTTGGTTTTCTGACAGACACTGTCATAGGAAATTCGTGGCTTTCATTGTCTGTCTTATTCCAAGCAGATTTCATTTAAGGTGATATCATGACATGAGGCTGCAAAAGGAAACCTCTGAAGTTGACAAGTCTGTCCTATATATGAAGTTGACAAATCTGTCCTATTTGTGAAGTTGACGAGTCCCTTGTTTATGAAGTTGACGAGTCTTTCTTGTTTATGAAGTTGCTAGATTTGTCTTGTTAAGGTCCTTTTTGTGATGTTGACAGGGCATTCTTGTCAAGATACACATGTACAGTCCTGTTTGTGTACAGCAGAACACATGTATGAAACAATAAAAATTAAAAAAAGTTCTTGTAGCATAACCCCCTGGCTTATAAATTTTCTTAGTTTATTTAGATGTATTTAATGTCATCATTGGTTCGACTCATGTCCAAAAGAATAGCTAATATGAAATGATCTGACTTGTTAGGAAATAATCATACTCAAGTACCCACAATATAGAACAGGCTTTCTGGACACCTGGTTTACATATCACTGGCTTGAAGAACGACCAATAAAAGAGAAAATTGCCGATATGGCACTATCTGACTTCCTGTGAGATAATCCTACCCAATATCTCACAATAAACCACCAACATTCTAGATGTCAGATAACAATACATTCGCTTACAGCCTTTTCACATACCAAATTTGGAAAAACCACAATACAAAACTGTCGCAAAATTGCTGATATTTAAATAAAAATGACTTAAAATCGTTCCATATTCATATATATATATACAAAACTGTACAACTGTCTGTATTTATGACACAAGGGGTTATTTTGATGGACCTATTTCACACAACACAGCAGGAAAATCCACATGTAAACGAGGTGGTGATAGACTCACATCTCCCTGTAGTGATATAAAACAAAATAATTAGTTCAAAGTGTGCATTAGTTGGTCGAAACAATCTGAAGAGTACTGCACCACACACCAGACATAGACTAATCTATATTTGATTGATTAGGGGTGTTAAGCAATTCCCAAAGGTATTTCATTTATATGACAGGCCTGCAGTGCATTCCAACAATACTGAACAATAACACAATCATAAAAAGTGAATTGTTTTAATAATGTTGAAAAGATCGATTTTCCTTCAGTGCTTAGCAAGGACAGCATTGCTAAACTACAAACAAACTACATGTATTCTTAGCCAAAAGGCCGAATCAAATCTGTGTTTGATTTGTTTGTTTGTTTGATTGGGGTTTGACGTTGTACTAGAGGGTATTTCACCTATATGAGGACGTGCCAGCCCAACGGGTGAAGGAAATCACCCTCAACACCACTGGCAACAAACAAAGACAAGGCGGGACAAATACAGGACGACAACAACAGGACACAATACAGACACCACAAACAGATCGGCATCCTGTTCCCCTTTAGCTCTGAGAGCACCAGGGCAACATGAAGCTCCCT
>JARFOD010007524.1:0-11545 GCA_031763545.1 Mopalia muscosa | reverse complement strand
TACTACATGGTAACGCACAAACGTTCCTTATTATGTACTAATAAATACGACCTCAGCTGCTCTTCCTCTACTACTGCCCTTGAACGTAGCCTATACACAAAACACGTAAGTGGGTTTAATTATGACTGGGAGGCATACCGAATTTCACATCATTAACTTGTTGCCCAGTCATTTAATCCTTCACAAAAAGTGTATATGAATTACCACAACATTGAATTACGAATTTAACACTTCCCTATTTTATTCTTGACGTCTTACTGCAGATACTAACCCAGTTGTAAAAGGGACACGCACTAGTAAAAATAACGAAGGAAAATCGAGGTCCCTCACAATAAATATATAGCCTTGTTAAAAATACGGAATTACGGTTCAAGTGGCTTGCCCAGCCATTCCCCCTTTTTCATCACGAATGTAGATTTGAAATTTTAGCAAAAGGGTCAGTATATTAATTAGCCTTGTTTACCTAATCAATTGATACAGAATTGATTCGATGGAGGTATTAAACTTGTATTCAGCCGGTAAGTCTATTTAATTGAAGATTTGAACACTAAATCGAGATCCGTAGTAGGCATCGTACAGTTTACGACGTTTAAACGCTGTAGCCACCGAATTGTTAATATGTTCAGTTGTGCAATACAAGTAAATAGGTGAGACGCTTTTAGTGCTTACATGCAACCGGCGGTTTATAGTCATTATGAGCGTGTCGGACTACAGTGTTCAATTGCTCGAAAGACGATTCGTCATCATCGGAACGTGAACTGTAAGCACAGTCACCCCCAACCCGTCAAAGTGTCACTCATCAACAGATGGAAGAGATATTTGAACATGGAGAAAATTCAACAGTATCATCCTGAACGACGAGACCGGCGTCACTGCGCGGCCCGATGCAATGGGGTCTTGGCCCTGGCGTTCACCATGCGACTGGGCGGCTTATCACACGCACGGAGAACCCAAGGGAGACGCAGGGGATCATCCGCAGTACTCCACGCTGCACGACAGCAAAACCTTTGACCTTCGAAAGGTGCGTCAGGTGTTTCAAATCTTGTTCCAGAAGAAGGTACAGTTTGGGTTAAGTCAGACACTGCAGCGGGTAATGGGTATGAAGTTCGACTACCTGGTCAGCTTACCGAACCATGAACCGTACGAAGGGTCCTCATTCCCAACGCAGACATTGACACGTACCTGGATTTGACCAACAGCTTTTTGTACGTCAAAGCGAAAATCGTTAAGGAAGATGGTACGGATTTGGTGGAGGAGGATCAAGTCGCCCCCATGAACCTGTGGCTACAACTCTATGGAAGCAGTTCGATGTCAGCTTGAACGATGTTGGTGAGTGCCTCCAACAACAGGTACCCTTACCGGGCTTACATAGAAACCTTACTGTCTTACGGCCGCGAGGCAAAAGGCTTTCAACTGGCCATAGCCTACTAGTTCAAAGACAAGGCTAGACGGTTCAACAGCACAATTTGTGTGAAATTGTGGTTTTAGGGCTTCTTACCTGGTATGGATTCGCGGCCTAAACAGCGACAAAGGTGAGAACCCTCGTTTTCAGGGCGTGGATCGAACCAGTTAACCGGCTCTAACCAGTTAACCAGCAAGCTCCGGTGAGTGCACCACTCACTCCCAAGTGTTTTAAATAAAGAAATTTAAAGAAAAAAGAAAACACATAGAAGCCTGGTTATGTACGTTTAATGAACCGTGGTGTAATATGAAGACTATGTATCCAAATGGCAGGATGTCTATTCCATTTTGTGTGAGCCATTTTGTTCTGTCTTTGACCTTTATTCCATCGTCAAAACACAAACTAATGTATAAAAATGAAAAAGAATAATAGGCTACTCTTTATAAAAACGTAATGAACATTCTACATCACATCCTTAAGGTCTCAGTACAGTCCTAGGAAACCCAGGAGAACACGAATGCCGGAGTGACAAATCATAAGGCGTATTTTGGCAACTAAAATTATAATTGTTTGATTGGGTTTCAACACCGTACTTATGATTATTTCACTCACACGAAGTCGTGCCAGCACGATTGGTGAAGGAAACCACCCCTGACACCACTGGCAACAAACAAAAACACGACAGGACAAATACAGGAGGCTCCCAGGATAATACACAGACACAACCAACCTATCTGATTCCTGTTCCTCTTTAGCTCAGAACACACCATGGTAACAGGAAGCTTCCTCCAACCACTCGCTCAAAAGTATAAAGATCAGTTCAAAAACAGTTTCAGCACAGACATATATACATTCAAATTCGGGAATAAGATTGTAATTTCGTCGATAATTACATCAATTACTATGATTTATTGAAATAACTAAAAGGGTTTGCTCCAATTAAGCACATTTACGTTAACTCATTTATACAATCATTACGTCTCTTATTAACAGTAAAATGAACAGCTTATCCGCATTATGAAGCTTATACCGGATATAATCTTGAAGATTCTGACTAAGAATCAGCCAAGTAATCTTGAACTTTATTGTAGTTTTATAAAGGGCCTTAATTTATGACCAGAAAAATATAAAATATATAAAAAAAAATAAAAAAAAAAAAAAAAAAAAAAAAAAAAAAAAAAAACTAAACAAAAAAAACGACATATAAATGCCTGCAACCGTCTATGAAAACTGGATAGGTTAGGCCCTCCACCCCAGAAAAAATGGAAAGGTTAGGCCACCATCCCAGGGAAAAAATGGAAGGGATATGCCCTCATTCAACGGCAAACTGTAGAGGTTAGGCCCTCATCAGTGGTTAAGCAACCCCTCTTAACTCTGTATCGTCAAATGGTACACTCATACTAACCTAGTTTGGTTTGAATTCCATTAGCAGCTTTCAAGTTAACGTTCAGAGCCAAAACGTTGACATTAGATTTTCGAGTTAACAACCTAAAACAAAATTAGACTTTGCAACCAGGTGGCGCAATCGCAGGGGACGTCTTGTCACATGAAACACTCATTCTACATTTGATTCAAATTCCACAGAAAAGTTTTCAAAGTAACATAAAGAAACGAAATGTAAAAGGACGCCTTGTCACAGGAAATATTTACACTAAGTTTGATTTGAATTCCACAAGATTATTTTTACAAGTTAACACACCGAAACCAAATTCTCACCAGGTGGTGCCACCTGTATGTCTACATACATCAAAATCAATCCCAGGTGATATCTTGTCACATAGAACACACACACTAAATTTGATCTAAATTCAATAATCAATTTTCAAGTTAATGTCCAGAAACCCAAAAATTGATGGCCGGATGGCTCTAACTTCCGATTTCACAACATTTAATGTGGAACACATATGCAAGTTTTTCCAATACAAGAAGTAGAAAAAATAGAGGTAGATAGAAACATTCTATGGATCATTCAGTTATAACTGGAATAAAACATTATAATATCATCTTTATCCACATGATAAAAAATCTTGAAAGCACGAATACACTAATATGCACATTACAGCCAATTATAATCTCCAAGCTTCTCACCTGGTTTTGGTTGATTGAGGTTTAACGCCTTACTTAAGGTTATTTCACTAACATGACAGAATGTCAGCCTAATGGGTTGAGGACCCATTAAATTAAATTTGAAAATCCTGCCTTCAGCAATATGGTTTAAATTGTAATACAGCTATTATTATTATGTATTAGTTTGTTGTCATGGAAACCAGAAACTTGATTGGAATGGTACCATTTTATTTTTAAATAGGGTTGTTGTTAAGTGTAAGACCAATGTGTTCCCAAAATTTGAAAACGCTGTGTTGAGTGGTATTCCAAAATATGAAATCCCTGTGTTAAGTGGTAATGTTTTAATCTTGTTTGTGCCCTCTATATGGACCAATAGACAGACAGATGATGGACGTTGTGAATAGGATCTAAAAAAGTATAGAACAAACTCACTGCAACCGCCAGGGGCCAAAAAAATGAGAGGAGAAAACATTGAGCCACAGCTGTGATCAGAAAATAGAGAAATGCAGTAGAAAAAAGGAAAGCACTTTAAAATGATTGGGCTGTTTTTTAGCATCAGCTTACAGCTCAGCCCCATAGAGCTAGAAAACTTCTGGCTCATAATTGTAAAAAAAAAAACCTTAATCTCCACAAAATCAAACACATCATATGTAATGAAATAATAGAATGCAAACAATATTTTTAGGCTAATATGAAATTGGAATAATGAAATGTAGTTATTATATTATGCAGTTAAAAATTTCCCTAATTTGTAGAATCTTGGCCATTTGCCAATTGTCATTGACATGCTTTGCAATTAAAAAATACAAATACCAATAACAGAATAGGTATCAACGTAAAAAGAAAAGAAATCGTTTCTGTCTAAAAACCATTACAAATTGAAACAAAAAATATAAACACCCAATTAATGTTTCAACAGACAAAAAGATCACAGAAATTAGGCACATAAGTCAATAAATTCCCAATTCACAGAATGTTTGTTTGTTTGATTGGAGTTTAACAGGACACTCAAACATATTTCCCTTTGTATATGAGGATTGATTATCCACTTCACACTTTTCTGTCCTTATAAAATACAGTGAGAAAATCTGGTGAATAAAACCACCTGCATTTGCCAGAGCCACATTCTGTGACTAAGGTTGAGGCAAACACTGATTGATTGATTTGTGTATTACGGCATGCTTTAGGGTATTTCACTTATATCACGACAGTGTATTCCAACAATAGTTGACACTAACACAACTTAGATGTGAGGCATTTCCATAATGATGGATAGTTAATTTTTCTCCAGTGCTACGTAAAGACAGCTTTGCTACTCTTCTAACAAACAGCCTTAGTCAGAGGGCTTTGGCACAATGAAGAAGGAACAGTAGGCAAACTCTACTGAACCAACGTTCAATGACAACCAAATTTACACAAGTGTATAAATTAAATTATGACATGTTACAAGAATTTTGAGCACTCATAAAATAATATAAATAGAATGATATAGAATCACAACATCCTTCTATTCAGTTTGGACAAGTATTTTTCACAGCCAATATGGTATACATTTATTTGTCTTCTTTTTCAAATATATAGATATAAAAGCAACTTTAAATAACATTCAATATGTGATATGCATAACAATATATATAAATTTTATAACTGTACATGAAGAATATTTACAGAATTTTCATTATTTTAGGATTGAAGAATTGATTGATTGATTGATTGATTGGTTGGTGTTTGTCATATACATGTATATGGTTATTTCATTTATATGACATGGGTGTATTTCCGAAATGTCCAAAATATATACAAACATTAAGTTCAAATATGAATGTTCCAGCTGTCAGTATAAATAAAATTCAATTATACAGGCCCAAGCCAGAGAGCTGTAATTCTGGAGTAACTCTTAAGAAATAAAGAAATAAGAAACAATTTGCATGCTTCCACTCCAGATTAAATCCTAAGGGCTCGTTTCACAAAGCTTTCTTAGCTTACATTGAACATGTTTGTCGGGGCATTCAGCACTTGTCACCATGGTATTTACGTTCATCGTAAACTAAGATCCTTTTGTGAAACTGAAGGCCCTTGACTGCTGGCTGGGAAATCGAAGCTCTACCAACTGAGCTACTGAGCACCACAGAATATTATTGCTCAATAATGCATTTTGGGTGCACAATATTATCATTTATTATAGGTAAAACATCACGAGACGTTAACAAAATTACGTTGGCTGACTGCCTGTACATTACAAGTAACGTGAGAAACTGCGTGAAAAGCCAATTATGAACCTATCTCTTGTAAAGGCAGTCATCATATTACCATAAACTGTCAAGGTGACATTATCAAACACCAGGTACTGTTACAACTCGGCCAACCAAAACAGTTCTTTCTGTGGAGGTCAAAGGTCGAACTTCCACTTTACACAATGGGCATGTGTTGTGAAACTTAAGCCAGCGTATGACACATCTGAAAACAAGATACAAGACAAGTTAACTCTTTGTTATGTTTCATATGAAACATTAAAACCTCAAAATAAATATATGTTAAAAAACCCAACAACATGGACTAATAAAACACTCATATACCTGAGGGTCGCAGCCGGATTCGGTGTTATAGACAAACAAATGATGAATGCATGGACTGACAAATATTAGGGAATCTATAACAGCAAAAGGTTTGTATAAATATTGAGAGGAAACCTTTTTGCTAATCAAACACAATTGTTGAATTAGTATTGGAATAACTGCACTTACTTAAGATGGAAGGCATGTTTACAAGGGCATAAACCAATTTCTTCTTTCTGGGAGAATTCTTCAAGGCAAACTGGGCAAACCTGTCAAACACATTGGGTCAGAATTAGGCATTTTCCTCAGGCAATTAATTTGTTTGTTCGATTGAGGTTTAACATTGTACTCAAGAGTATTTCACTTAAATGATGACTGATTGTCACACAGTTCCTTGCCATTTAGTATGTGGAAAACGGAGAGGAAACCTTGTAAAAACCACCCTAGGATAGAGGGAGCCACATTGTGTCAATCACTTATATACCTGATGGTGGATTTAATCCTGTGGTGGTGCATTGAAGTAGGATTAGCTAACCCCTAAACCACAGCCACAAGCCTAATATTCTATCATACATGGAAGCTTTCAATTGGTTTTCCCTCATTTGATCAGTTAGTTGGTCCCTTGTACTTTGCAGATCCAAATACCAGTTTTGGTTTTGAAACATGCAATGATCTTCAGATCCCATCACTTTCAATATGGCCCATTGTCACTGTCTTAATGTGGTTGAAGTCATTCGGAGGGAATCGGAGAACCGCGCGGAGTCATCAGCAAACCTTGCTAATCAAATTTTAAACACCTTGGAATATTATCATTTGTGAAAATTTTTGTGGTTGTGTTGTTTATTAAAATATTTATAATGGCAGATAATTATATTTAAAAAAAAAATCCAGTTAAAAGTCATTTATTTTGAGTTTGAAAATTGAGATTCTGCATCAGTGATTCATTTTTTTGTCTAAATTTAATTTTTCAACTCAAACCCCTTTGAGCTACATCTGTAAAATTTTGGCATGCTTATTAGTGACATAACAATTTTGTTTAACTCAGATTACTTTTTTTATTTATTCATCTTTTAATGCAGAAAATCCAACTTTGATAATTAATTTGAGATAAATTGCTATAAAGAGAGAACTAGGCAAAAACAGAAATATTTGACAGCCCTCCCACCATAAACATGAGATATCCTTTACTGGGCTGTTATGTCACTAATAAGCATGCCACCAAATGTCATGAATGTAGCTCAAAGGGTTTTCGAAAAACAAAGTTGACAAAAACTGAAATGCTAGAATAGTACGAAACCCATCCTGCTGAACTGATTAAACATTTTCAAACTTAAAATTTCAAACTGAGGCTTTTATTTAATTTTGTCACTAAATGTCGCACAAAAAACAGTATGTACATATAAGAGATCTATATGGATAATTGTGAGGTGAACATATTCAATCCATATAAATACCAATTTCGTCAGCATGCTGCAGAAGATTTCATTTTCAGCATGGTGTGACGTCATCGAATAGAGGTTCAAATTTACTAGTGCTTCGAGCAACCGGCCCCAGCCTAACATTGCTGACAGCTGAACAGGTGTTACACAATGCTATCTATGTTAAACAAAAAGGTTGCACATCGAGATAAGCAAACTTTCTGCAAGATTATTTTTGCCAAAGCTTGAAAATGCATTTGAATGATTTTATTGTGAAAAAAAGTATCCATATGAGAATTAATCAATATATTAATGCTGTAACTTGATATTTAATATGTATTTGCAGCTACTTTACTCATTTGGTTTGCAAACAGGCTGCTACAATGTTATGTCTGGCACATGTACAACAAGTGCATGCACACTTTTTGTTTTAAGTATGGAGGTAAAGCAGAAGCACAGCTCCACCACTTCTAAGTGTGCAATGATCAATTCCCCCAGATGCCTCACAGCTGGATTTGACACCTTTGAGTGAACATGATTTTCAGTGAACAGCTTGATATCTTGTTGCAGAGGATGTTTATTCACTTTGTTGTCAAGGCGATTAAGCCCCCCGTCATGTAACTCATGTTATTTGATTAGATGTTAAACTCTTTACTATTTTGTTTGATATTTAATATGTATATCGGATAATGTTCCCCCTGTGCATTAAAAAGATAAATTTTCCATTTTTAAATAGCCGATTTTACTCAATAAAAGCTTATAAAAAATCACAGATCATTCATAGTGTTTGTTTGTTTGTTTGATTGGTGTTTAACGTCGTACTCAAGGGTATTTCACTTATATGACGATGGACACAAATATAGAACATAACAAAAAAAATCTGCTCCCTGCTGCCCTTTAGCTCTGCGAACACCAGGGCAACAGAGAGCAACCTCTTTTCTCGCCTCTTACGATAGACCGAGGAAGCCGATGGAGTATTCTGTAGGGCCATGGCCCACCCGCTCCCTCATGGGGCCGATGTATGAAGAACAATACCATATAACAGCAATATTTGAAATATACTGTAGACTACTGTTATTACAATTGAATGTTGTTATGTCTTCTATGCAGCAACATTTTCAATATTTTTGATGTTACTTGTTTTATTTCCAGCTGCTTGTGGCCATATAAATGATGGCTACATATGGACTTGAACATGTGAGTGGTACATCAAAGTAAAGTTAGTAGGCCGACACGCTAACCACTATTGTGGGATGGTTTTTAAGAGGCTCCTCTTTGGCTTGCACCAATTCTCAGCATTGCAAAGTTATCATTAAAATGAAACAGTCTTGAGTGCAACATCAAACACCTATCAATTAAGGGTACTTCGCTCCACCTGTAGATTACCACAGTTGTAATGTTATTGTTTCTTCAGTATGATTAGGACATACTGCCCTTAATAAAGTAATGAAGTGCGTGGTAATACACTTACATCTAGATAAACAAATGTATCTGTGGGTTCTTCATTAATAATCAAATATCCTCGGTACATAGATGGCGAACTTTGCTGCTCCACAAATGGCTTCCAGTCTGCACTGGAGGCAATACTGTTAGAAAACATATAAATTTTATTAAAACAATTTGTTAAAAAAAAAAAAACCTATTTTCATTGTCACACTGATGCCAGTGACAGAAGCAGAAAGCAGAGAAAAATGAGCACTTCATGCTGTGTATTCAAAACTTACCATCAGACTGGTTAAACAGACATAATGAAAGCTTTTAAGGGCTCTACTGCCAGTCACGGGAAAAATTTTAACTTTTTTTTTTGTTGCAATTTAGAAGTCTTCTTTTCATAATCTTGAAATTGAAAAAAGTATTTTAGGGTTTAAAAAAATGGTTACTAAGTTTCTCAGGAAATTCAGTTTGAAAAAAATGTGGAGGGCCTGAGGCCTTTTTTCTTTTGAAAAATTTCAGAGGAGGCTTTGTTATTCTATATAATAAATATGACATTATTTTTACAATCTTTATGTCCTCCGCTTTCTCAATATATATAATGTTAATATAATCAACCTTTGGAAATACCCGCAAAAGCCCCGAAAATATAAGAGTCGCATTTTTTACTCCTCACTAGCGGTAGAGTCCTAAACTTCGAAGAGGCCTAAAGAGGATACACAAGGCAATGTGCGAATGGGATCATTTTTTGTAAATATATGAAGTCCACAGAGCAGTACATCAGTAGTCCAACACACTTATATTCTGAAAGTCAAATCACCCTCTAAATATTCAGAATTATGGATCCTAATTTTAATTTGTGATCAATGACCTACATCTTATGATGTATATCTTGAGAAAAGAATACATTAAATAATTAATTTGTGTGCTGGGCAGAATAAAGGCTTACATTGTTCAGACCCAAATTTCAGTACAAATCAAATGTTCCGTGAATATAATATTGTAGTGATCAAACTGAATAATGCATATGTTAATTACAACCTTTAAACACAAAAGAGTAAAATACATAAATACTCACTTCTTCAACATAATCTCATTAAATTCCAATGGATATATGTCCCAGCCAGTTAATTTTTCATCAGCTAACTTTATATCCCCTTTTAAACCTGCAAAAACAAAATATTTAGTATCCTGAGTAATGGTTAATGCAACAAAAGACGTTATTTTATAGTCCTGGATGAATGGACAAAAATAAATTTCCATTGATTATTACGATGGTTTTATTTTGGATATGTATGTGATTTCGAAGGCAAAGGAGGTGCAAATATACTAGTGAGTATTTTGTTTGTTTGTTTGTTTGATTGGTGTTTAACGTCGTACTCAAGGGATTTCACTTAAAAGATGACGGATTGTCCACTTCGCACTGTACACAGCCTTAATACGGTGAAAAACCATAAGGAAACCTCGTAAAAGCCAATCCGCGATTGCCGGAGACACAACATGTGACTCGCTCATATACCTGATGGTCCACAGGTGGACTCGATCTCGTGAACGGTAAATCGAAGCAGGTTCAGTTTAGGAAGCTCACTTGCTACCACTGAGCCATGGCCGCGGGCTATTAGTGAGTAAAGTTTTGTACTTCAAATTGTCATGACTGACAATAGCCATTTAATAGGTTACATGATAAAAGTCTTCTGTTGGAATTTCAATAATTGATATATTAAAAACATGTCAATTTACATGGGTCAAAGAAAAGATCTGATCCTTGTAAAGACAAAAGGAGATGCATAGGTAAATTCCAAACAAGAGGGGTGTGAGGGGATATATGGAACAAAGGTATACTTCCAAAGCAAATCAACAAGCTGAGTAGCTAGCAGTCCACCACTAGAGCCTTTTTTTGAAAATCTATGCTCATAATCGCAGTCAAATCACCTTTTCCTACTTTTGTTTGAGAACTAATTTTTTCTTCAAAGAACCAAAGAGTAAAAGTTATGGTGTTTATCACCATTTTGGTGTGATATGCAATGTCGGCTGTATTTGTTGTGAAATATAATGAAATACAACCATATCTATAGTTAATACCTTAATTTGAGTGATGCCCCTTTTCAGTTGCAGAATTAAATGAAATGCAATCTAATGAGTGAATATTGAAAAATTAAGCAATGGTGAAAATATTGCTTTGATTGATGAAATGCAATCCTATTCTATGTCTTAATGGTAGTAGGAAGCTAACTTCCAGGTTTCGAGTTAATCTGTGAATTTGATCTAAAAATAATCATTCTCAGGCGTGAATATGATATGATGATGCATTGGCGGCCATTTTGTTTTAAGGAATTAGATGAAATTCAATCCCATCTGTTGCTTTAATAAGGCGAGACTATATTTCAAGTTTCAAGTTACTCTGTGAATTTGTTAAAGAGTTATAGTGTTCACAACATATACAGTAAGGAATATTGCAAAATAAGGCAATGGCTGCATCTTGTTTTACGGAACCTATTAAATTTCAGTCTGACCCATTGTCTTAAAAGCAGGAAGCTATCTTCAAAGTTTAAAGTTAATTCATGAATTTATTCTCTTCTTATTGTGTTCACAACTCATACAGGCATGAATATTCTAAAATTATGTAATAACGGCCATTTTGTTTTACGGAATTTGGTGAAATGTAATCCCAT
>JARFOD010007513.1:0-11545 GCA_031763545.1 Mopalia muscosa | reverse complement strand
CCCCCCCCCCCAATGGGTATCAGAGTGAGCCTTGCTCACTGTAGCACTTGTTTTCAATGATATATTGGGAGGCCCAGTCAGTACATTGGGCCATTCAAACCGTTGATAAAAATCCCTCAATAGATCTTCTCCAACACAGACTATAATTCTCAGTGATCAATAGTTTCAATTCCTTTTCACAGATTGCAACGATTTAAAGGGTTAAATGTCAATAATTCACAATCTGTCATCACAAGATTACAATTTAATGACCTGTCAAAAACATGTGAAGCCTTTAAATTGTGATCAATATTGAGAAACCAGCTGTATCTTGAAATGTCAATGGCCGTGAAGGTAAGAACACAGCCACGGTTCAAACAAGAAAAGGAATGTGAAATTCGGTAAAATTATTATGTACTTGAAATATTATATGTGCCACCAGTGACGTTTTTCTTTTTATAAGTGATGTTCAGCTTTAGACAAAAGAGAGAAAGAATTCAATAAACATATCGATATAGTGTTTGTTTGCAATTATTTTTTTTGTGCTTTAAGTTTTATAATGATAGCTTCAGCTTGCTTTATCTTATAAAAACGAACTTATATTACACCAAGGGCGTTCGTTTAACTTCCTTCGAAAGTGGGTGTAAAAGCTTATGTCAGTCTAGATGCGAATACGTATCTTATAGACTTGTATTCTGCAGTCAATAGAGATACGACGTCTAGCGGTACTTAACCTTTAGAAATAAAGCTTGCCCTGAAATACAAAATAATATTGAATCTGTAAGGCCTCTTACCTGGCCAAAAAGACTCTGTTTTTATGGATGGTTCCCAAATGAGAGACCCAGGCATGTTCCGCCAAACCTCCTCAAATCGGTAAGAACGTTTAAATTGATCCACAATTAGCAAGGTATACTGTTGAGAACTGATTGACTTAGAGGATTGACTGGTCGTTTTATGGGTCGATCTAACGAACAAGTGTTTAAGGAAAAGTCGGAATTGTTCAAATCAAGTAAGCCCAAGGTTGTTTATATATTTTGATGTTTACTGTCGCAGGTGCTACTAATTGGATAGAATAATTTGACAATATGTACACGCCACCCCATAGTGGAAATATTGTTAAATGTGGCGTTAAATACTAATTAACCAATCAATCTCTTAGCTATTAAAAATAGTTCCTTTGAATTGAAGTCCGCAGTTTAACTACTCACAGTGTTAATACCCACAACTACAATTACAATACTTGAGTAAAAGTCTCGACGAAAGATAGATTTGAGTTAATCACTACTTAAGAATGAGAACAGTATATATGTGTCCAATAAGTTCGTAAGGGTAGAACGACTTGAATCAAACGTCATGAGCGGAACATACCATCAATTCAAACGTTGAGGAAATGTGCTGCTCCGTGACCTTCACTCTTAGAAATAATGTCTTTTAAGCTTCTCTAGAAAAACGAATGGTTCTATATGGAACCATACGACAAAAGCGGTTCTTTGATATAAGAAGAAAGGGGGAAATACTTGGAACAAATCTTCTATAGGTTCCACACAGAACCATAAATGGTTCAACCAGAGCCATGACAGAAGAACAATAAAGGGGTCAATTAGAACTATATTTGTCTAAGAGTGTTGTAAATTTTCCATAAGACAAGTATACCATCAACAAGGTCCATGTACCACTCACGAAAGTCTTGAGATGTCAAGTTTTTTTTCTCGATATTCGACAACTTCTGGAGACACAAAGTGGTTAGACAAGTCAAATACGATTTAATACAACGATAAACACCAACCAAACCATCAAGTTAAATTGCGCTACACTACTTTTATTGTCAACAATATATTTACTTGCTGCGTGCTAGGGGACCATAATTAGGGTCGTAAAATATTGACTAACCCCAACTATTTTAACTGTATTGGTAACTCGAGAGTTTGTGTGCTATTTGCATTTTTACGTTGGTGGGGAACCTAACTGGATCTCAAGATGTTTTTATCGTACTAATGTTTATCCGTGGTTTACAACAATGACATTTCGAATAATCTTTTATGTATTTAGGCGGATACAATATCGACCCATGCCTATGTCACAGCTGTGTTTGTCGAAACGGTCTTGACCAAAATACAGCTGAATGACTAGAATGAAATTAAGTTTAAAAAGGCACGCTTGCCTGTGTTTCGGGTCCTGTCATCTATTTTGTGGTATTTCTTATTAACATTTATCAAGTAGAAAACGCTTTGTAAACGGATGTTGACAATTTTATAACTGCCCTCCGTTTCAAAAGATTAGCATTTCTTGCCTCAATTTTGAGGATTGCAATAAAGGGTGTGACAACGAATAAGTGAAACCATGTTAAGAGTGCATAGACGTTCAGTATAATCAACAAATCGGGAACCTGCAATCAGGGCTCAGTGTGTTTGGCCCCGTGGGGGAGCGGGTGGGCGATTTAACATCAGTAAGCCCTGCAGAATATTCCCTCGGCTTCCTCGGTTGATCGTAAGAGGCGAGAAAGAGACAGCCTGTTGGCCGTGGGTTGCATCCCGTGTCGGGGAGAATGAGATCGTGGTGATTGAGGGGCAGTTTGGCTGGCAAAAGGGTGCTACATAGCCATATTTGCTCCAACACATAGCTTTGGCTCAACATTCTCCTAGACGGGTGGTCAGATTGGCCCGATCTGATCAATCGGCTTGTTGCTGACTTCTGTGATGATCCCAAATTAATTCCTTCGAAATTAATAAAACCATAATCCAAGAAAAATATTAGGAAAAGGCTAAACCCAGCATAATACCTTAAGATCATTGCAGAGGGCTGTGGCTTATGGGTCAATTCAATGGGAAACACCAAAATATATATTTTGGTTCTGCCAGTGTAATAAGTAGTCAAAATGAAAAGTCGGTAGCAACAATTTCGCCCTTTGCATTGAACAAGACACTGGCTGCTACCGCTGGGACCCTAAAAAATGTAACCAAAATGCGTCCCGGTACCATTCTTGTGGAATGCACCAGACAGCAACAGGCAGTTAACTTGAAGAAAATTTTGGAGTTACCGGTAACAGTCTCACCACATCGATCACTTAACAGCAGTAAGGGGATCATCAGAGATAGAGGCAACGATCCATCTGATCAGAGGAAGAGATCTGCGCTTAGCTTGGTGACCAAGGTATAACTAATGTTAAGCGCTTTACAACTAGAAAGGATGGTAGTCTTATCAATTTTAACACCTACTTGATTATTTTTCATTCAACTACAGTTCCAGACCACATCTACATTGGTCCTGACAGGATGAGGGTAGTTACCCTCATACCAAACCAAACAAGGTGTTTCAAATGTCAAAAGTTTGGACACGGTACGACCCACGAGGGCTTCGACTGCAACAACACTGTTAAATGATCCAACTGCAGTGAGGCCCACCTGGCCTCCTCAAAAGACTGTAGCCAGTTTATAAAAGAAAAGCGAATCCAAATGATCAAATCAGAAAAAAAAACGTTAGTTATATTGAAGCACGGCGCCTTGCATCTATCTCTGGTGTCTGTGTTCCAAGTCCATCCCAGTCATATGCCAATGCCACGAAGAAAGTTTCTGTGTCTGTTGCGACAAAGACCTTCCTTACGTGGCCAACTGGTGAAGAACCCTTCTACTGTTAACACAAAACAAGCGAAAACCGCTACATTCACACAAACTGCTACATCAAATCAAACTATTACAAAAAGCCAAATAAACAAAATAATCAAACAAAAAGTAAAAAACCATCTGGCCCAGAGGCTCGCCCTTCCAAGGCCACAAGAGACGTTGCACATTTCAGTTTGAAAGCCAATTAATGTACTTAACATCGAGAGGGTTGAACCCATCTCCCCAAAACCATCAACAAGCAAGCCCCTTCCGTCGAAATCGGTTGCCCTAGCAAACCACTTTGATTCCTTGGAAGGAATGGAGGTAGACATCAAGCCTTCTCCCTCAACAGCTCGCCCACCTCCACCTGCTCGAGGGCGGCACAACGGCAACCACCCTCGGTTAAAAGCCAAGAGGACACATAGTGCTGGTGGCTCACTGAAACGAAAAACTAGACATTGATACTAAATATTTGTAAATAACTATATATGACAGTTTTTAAACAATTAAATTTTTTGAGATATTTTATCCCCTCCCCCCCCACCCCCCAAAAAAATCAAATAAACATGTGTTTGTGTATACGATTTAAACACTATTGTAAGTCCTTTTTGGTATGTTTTTTTCTGTTTACTGCCATGGGTGCAGTTTGTTTGAAATTTCTTTCTGATAAATGAGTTTGAATATTTGTTCACGCCACAGCATAGCTGAAATACCGCTGATTGTGGCGTTAAACACCAATCAATCAATCTCAGTGTGTTTGTGTGTTTGATTTGGGTTTAACGCCGTATATTTCACTCACATGACGGCGTGCCAGCCCAATTGGTGAAGTAAACCACCCTCGGCACTACTGGCAACAAACAAAGACAAGGCGGGACAACGACAGGACGCATTACAAACACCATAATCAGATGGCTTCCTGTTCCCTTTAGCCCTGCGGGCACCACGGCATGAGGAAGCTCCCTCTAACTACTTGGCCTCAGTGGTTAGGCTGTTGGGATACGAATTCTTCATTTAAAGTATCGCCCACGGACTCGAATCTCCCAAGACGGCAGTCACACAGGGATGGGTTTCATGAGATTACATTGTATTTCAACTTGTGTTTGTACATTCGAACAGTTTTCGCCACTGTGTGTTACATACACTGTGTGTTGGTGTTAATATATATACTAGTATCATACTTCAAAACTTCACTCGCTCATACGAAGAAGGTGATTTACACTACCGGCTACACATTCTGACAACAACAACAACCTATGTTTAGTCTGTAAGATGCTACACCATCATTATTGTCAGTGTATTTGGGTAAAGCAGAAAGAGATGTAGTGTAATTAAGAAAATCGCAATCTGTCTAAAACAACTTTGCGTTCTGAATCCTAAGGAATCGTTAAGTAGCAAGTAAAGTAAATCTCAACATTGTCACATTTAAGAAACAGTTTGTTTTTGTATTTCTTTCAACAAACATCCCTCATAACATGCGCCAATTGTTTAATAACAAACAGCTAAAATATAAAATAAAAAACTGTTTGCACCTCACCAGGTACCGTAGAGGACTGTCCAACCAAAGCATTTACGCTGTAAAATTCCTCACCGCAGCATTGGATTGTGACCTATAGTTTACATCACAAGGACTGAGTGTGTGCAACAGCCGCTAGACAGTTAAAACTCAATCATTCGTCAGCTACTCGGATTGTAGTGTGAAAAATTTGTGTTAAAACAACTGTGAAACTTTCTTACTATTAAAAAATGGCTAAACATTTAAACAGTTCTTTAAATAAATCATTTCCACTGTAAAATTCCCCACCACTTCATTGGCCTGTGGCAATATATTTTATATCATAAGGACAAAGTGGGTGTAACAGTCGTGTGAAACAGTTAAAAATCATTCGCCAGCTACACAGATTGTAATGCGATAATATTTGTGTTCAACAACTGTAAAACTTTCTAACGAAAGTTATCTAGACAGGTAAACAAGTATTTAACTAAATCATTTCCACTGTAAAATGTCTCCGCACAGTCCATTAAGTTTACATCATAATCACTAAATGTGTGTAACAGCCGTGAGATACATTTATAACTTAATCATAAGCGAGGGCGTATGGATTTTTACGTGTTTACCTTTGAGTTACAAAAATATAATCGACAACTGTTTACCTCTTTACAATATAATAGGCACATATCGTGCGTAACATATATCAAAGACATTCAATATCTTCGTCATTATTAAGGTAAACGAAGCCAACTAAGATACATATTTATAAAATACATGCATAACGGGATCAAGTGAATTGACAAAAGCTTTCATGTAATGTTTGTGATATCAGACTGAATACAGCCAGACAGAGAATAGATGTTTCTGAAGCGTGTAATGTCATTTCTTATTGGTTATCCAATCACATTATGGCAGTCGTATTCTCGTGAGAGTTTCTATAGTGGACAGCACTAAGACTATTCTCGTATGCCATACCAGCCCATTGCGCATTAATTTCAGCAAAAATTTGGAGCGACGTTTGCTACAGATCCGCAAATAAGAGAAGTGCAAAACCTGATGGCCCAGACGATCTATAATTATAGTCAATATTTTGATGTAGGAAGTAGAATCGAATGTATTTTAGAATAACATTATGATACTGGTTGAATTCTAAATGCAGTCGGTTTGAGTAAGAAAAATACAAATAATTCTGAATACCGTGGTTTCATATATCTGCTATTAAGTTCCTTATCCAACAAGAGATTTTTGAGTGTATGTCAAAATGAAAATACAACGAATCTGAGGTAATCATTTTAGAATGCAAATTGGTAGATTTTTGAACCTTTATGCTGAGATTTGGTCATCGATGTTAAAAATCGGATTATCGTGGCCATATAAACATTTTGTCGCAGGCTAGCTACTGTTTTACTCCAACTGAACATTTACATTTTTGGAAGAATTCGACAGTCACAATTTAGCACAGATTTCGGTATATGGCAGCTGTTTGAAATGTAGTCATTTCATAATATTTTGGAAATAATTTAAATTTCCAGGGCATTTTGGTGAAGGATGTGATGAGTTTCAGGGTTCCTGAAGCTATTCTGTTCAAAACTTACAATGTAAACTAGACATCTACTTATGGCAGCTCTTTCAAGGGTTATCATTTTGTAATTATTTTAATATCCCTATGATTTTATTTAAAAAAATCAATATTCTCACGTGACATACATTAAAAAATTGAGATAATCCTTAATTTGCATAACAAAAATCATTACGGTGCGCTGCAGGCGGACGTAGAACATCAATACCTTTGAGATTCGTGACGTGGGGCGAAGGTTATAAAACTTGAGTACACTCAAGTCGGGGTCGTGAAATCCATCAAGGAAAGCGGCGGCCCTAAAAGCACAATTTCAACAAGTCAGAGTCTATGCTCCACTTATTTGTAACTCGATAGTTTGTTTGGCATTTGCATTTTCTGGTTGGTGGGGAACCAAACCGGATCTCAAGATGTTTTTGACATAGTAATGTTTATCCGTGGTTTACCACAGTGACATTTTCAATTTAATCATTATTTATTTAGGCGGTTACAATATTGACTCATGCCTATGTCACAGCTGTGATTGTTGAGTCGTTGCCGAAACAGTCTTGACCCTAAACCAGCTAAAAGACTTGAATGAAATCAGAGTCTGTGCTCAAACTATTTGGACCGTGTCCCCAATATCAATCAGACATTGCAGCTCGGTACATTGTTACAATTTTAATGTATAGTGTCTGGGTATTTGTGTATTATGGATTTATGTTTGTTGGTGTGCTTTGTTAGCTGTGATGGCAGGACAAATGCTACTCTATTTCCTTCGTATGAATATCATTTCGAAATGCGATTAATTATTTGCTCAGTGGGCAAACCTAATTTCGGGGGACAAATCATCTACTAATCCATTTTCCTGTGGCCTGCTTAACTTTCCATTCCATTAATTCGTCGTGGCCAGAACCTTTTAACGATCGGTAAACCCTTTACCACTCTTTCTCTTTTATGGTATAATCTGTTCCAGTCAGTTCGTCAGCCGGTCAAATTCCTAACCGGTGGCATTGGACTCAACTCATGCACACACGCCTTCGATAAATCACAATGTCCTAAATCTGTCAGGCGATGTTCTCTCCACTTAGCCAAGTTCCGAAAAGAAATTTCAAGGAATGTGGTTAGGTCACGTAAATGATTAATTCGACTGAGCTCCATTTAGGGATCCATTTATCATTTCACTAAATTGCATAATTTCTAAAAGTGTTATATAATTTTCCCAGACATATTATCAACATTGCGATGCGGCAATTAAATTTGTCAACACACAACACAAGTGTTCTAGTTCTTCATTAAATTACATAATTTCTAAAAGTGTAGGGTAATCTTTACAGTTCTAAAATGTGCAAGGATAATTTAATAAAGTTTTCCCCTCAAAATTATGTCACAGGTCTGACATAAAGTAGGCTACATAGGACTTTATATTATTGTCATTGGCTGGCATCCTTTTGTCGCAGCCTGCTTGCTCTTTCCCAGTCCTTGCTCTTTTCCACTCCTTGATTAGTCCTTTGGTTGCCGTGTGTTTCATGAAGTACTCAAGATATAAAGGTCTTATTCAGTTCAAATGGACATTCTTCCCAACGAAGAAATAAATCTATCATGAAACGATACCATTAAACGTGCCCTGTTGCAACTATAATAAAAAAAATCGACGCGATTTGAGATTTTTTTTAAAATTTAGCCCAATAAGCAAAGGCTAAATGAAATATATTTCTTTTAGTGTCAAAATTCGGCGCGATATAAAATAGTTTTCATATAGCGTTGGTGGTGCCCTCCGAGGACTCCTGACTTCTGGATGATACTTCGGTCACAGTCCTAGAGGAAAAACAAACGGGATACCATTATGAAGTGGTCACTATCTGTTTCGGCTAATTTTCACATAAATATTAAGAGCAATGATCAATTAAACGTCAGCAAAGCGTCGAGTTTCTACACCAGTCCTTCTTTATTTGGACTTGGTACCAATTTAAAATACTTGAACACAGCAAATGGGTTCTAGTCTATACGCTGTTTGCTTGGTGAGTGGTTTACGAAAATTCGACATATATCAATAATATTTAGTTCAAATTAATATTATTTAACCTAAAATGTGATATTAACACTATCGTTATTCAGAATGTCGCAAGAAGCGCCTTAACAACTGAACAAAGTGTAAAGATAAATAACAACGCATTTATAAAGACTACCAGATCAAACATCAAACATGCACCATCGGTTTTTCCTTCACAGGCATCTTCAAGGAAAGAAACAGACGGCACTTCCAGAGTTGTCGAGTGTACAAACAGAAGCAAGTGCCTCAGATCCGTGCTATTTTCAGATTGCTTTTCTACAATACATTGTCTTTAATACCCACAAAAAGTGGTTACGTGATTTGGATGTATATGGAAGCGGAAACGAACCATTGACGTTCAAAGCAATTTCATCACGTACTCTAACCGCAAAGAGACGCAAGAAAATATTTTATAGCACGAATCACTTCAGGATTATTGGCACAAACAGAATTGAATATTAAAGCATAAAAGTACAAAAAGTAAGAAGGATGTAAACGATAATCAGTTTAAAATCTGTGTCTCTATTGTATTCTAGTGTATACCGCCGATGATTGGGAAGGTGCTTCCCGTTGGCCTAGTGTTCTCTGAGATTAGTTGCATCCTGTAGTCGATCTGCTTTTGACGACTCTTTATTGCGTCCTGTGATTGCCTTGATTTGTCTGTCTGTGTTTCCCAGTAAACCGAGTGTAGTTTCCCTCACCTTTTGGGCTGACAAATAAATCTAGTGTCTACCTGGCAGTAAAACTAAGCAAGTTCATTCATTATAAGCAATCACCGAGACACTGTGTGGATGTGATGTGCCTTATGTTCTGTTTTATCTATGACGGTTTTATCTTCCCAGCATGTTTCAGTAATTGTTTCACCAATTTCACTGAGTTATTTGTCTTGCCTCCTTTTTCTAGATATTTCATTTCTGTCATCATTTGAGGCAACGGTTTCCCTTCATTGACACAGCTTGATCAGTCATTTTCTTGATGTGCAATTTACGAAAAACTCAACAATATTAGGTTCTAATTGAACTTGTTTGACTTAAAATGTTGTCAGACATTTACAAGAAAATTCAGATTCTTGAAGAGAAATTAAACTTTGAAAGACCATTAACAAGTGAATGCATCTATAATAAAAGGACACCATAAACATGCCGTATTGGTGTTATTGGCACCAGAATAAACGGCAAGGAGAAACAAAAAACGTGGTTGTGTTTAGAAATATTATTAACACAAATTTGCTTCGTTATGAAGACAAACTGAATCAGTCGTTTGAACGGAAACTTACAAAAGTAAGAAAGATGTTTCTGTCGCACTTTTGTTTCACCAATACATGTCATTTTCTCAGTGACAAAGTAAAGCACCGTTAGTGTATGTTTGTTTGATTGGGGTTTTATGTCGTACTCAAGTGTATTTCACTTATATGACGACGGACTGTCCATTTCACACTGTTCCTTGCCGTATTACTATGGAAACCCGGAAATTAAAATCGTTAAAGCAAAATGCGATTTCCGGAGCCACATCGTGTGGCTCACCCGTATACCTGATGGTCAACAGGCGGACTCGATCCCGTGAATGGTACATCGAAGTATGATTACAAGCGCAAACGCTAACCATTAAGCCACACACATGCGCCCATTAGTATATGCGTGGCGCTTGATTAGGAAGAAGCTCGCTGTTGTTCTAAGAGTTCCCTGGTGCTCTTAAACCAAAGCAGCACTAAACGATGTGTTATGTCTTCTGATTGCCCTGTATTGTCTTTAGCGGGTGGTTGGGGTTAGGAAGCTTAATGTTGCCATGGTGCGCTCAGAGCTAAAGGGGAACAGGAAGCTGATCTGTTGATGGTGTCTGTATTGCGACATGTTGTCTCGCCATGCCTTTGTTTGTACCAGTGGTGTCCAGGGTGATTGCCTTCACCCATTGGGCTGGTACGTCGTTATATAAGTGAGATCGCCCTGAATACGATGTTAAACTCCAATCAAACAAACAATGTATTGTCTTGATAACTGGGCGGGAAACCCGTCATATTAGTTGAGTAGTTACACAAGTCAATCAGAATTTTAGACAGCTCCCAAACCTTTTTTTAGAAAAATAAAATCCAATATGTTCGTTATAATAAGAAAGGCAATTTCTTGGACCAGACTCTATTGAGACAAATAATAAAGACGAAATTGATATAATCGATTTTCCATCAGCCAATAATTTGTCACCAGGATATACGGGTCATCTAGAGCACTTATTCATCATCGTGCATGATATGAGGCTATTGTGCTTTAAAAGCTGTTTGGTTCCCTGTCTGGTGCATATATATTAAGTTGGCTGAATGTAACCCAAAAAACTTTATCCTACAACTAGTTTGAGCTGATGAATTTATACAAAAACATAAACTTTTTTATGATTGGAGGTAAAATCATAACAAAGTTGGTAACCCCTGGAATTCACAATACAAATGGTCCATGAACAACTATTTAGATTTTGTTTGATTCATTGGTTGATTGGTATTAAGATAAACAAGAAAGCGACTTTTATTTTATTAAAAAACATTTTGCAGAGATTTAGAACGGGACTATACGTTTATCATACAAGCTTTAATTCGTATTTTACGCTACATTCAGCCGTATTGCAGCTACGCTACGGCGCGAACATGTATAACCAAACTAAGTCGCTCAACATTGACAAAGTCCACACAGTCACCCAAGAGGTATTCCATGTCGTATACGCAGTTACCAATTTCACACATTGGTGGGATCCTAATTTCATCAAAACGGTGTTTATTGTGAGTTGACTGGTTTATACAACATCTCTTTGATTGATTGCTTGGTGTTTTACGCCACATTCAGCGGTATTTCAGCTATGCTGTGGCGTGAACATTTGGTCAATTT
>JARFOD010007502.1:0-11546 GCA_031763545.1 Mopalia muscosa | reverse complement strand
TGATGTATCGATATTATCTGGTTGATGCCAGGGATTAGAAACCAACTCGGAACTATTTTACTCACCGATAAATCTCACCTGACGTGAGTTATAGATTAAACATTCAACCGAGCATTATGCATTCTGTAAATGATTACGGAACACTGTGTAGTACAATACACATGAGGTATTGGACGCGATGATGTCTGGTTTAATGTATGTCCCCATGAGATGTCTCGCCAATGCATGTCACGATGTAACGGTAAATTAGTGAATTCCGTAAGAAAATAGAAGAAACATATGTGTTAACATTTTTAAACATGGAACCATTTCTTAGAAGTTTTAAAAAGGTTCAGATATTTACGCGTCCTGCCTCGCTTGATGTTATTGTTATTTTGGAATAAAGTCGAGATAATATTAAAAGCCGTATTTCATATATTCGGCTTGCGAGGAGAGTACAAAGACATTCGTCAAAATAATTTTCAAAAAATAACATCAACAAAACAAATATAGGAATACAGAGAAAACTGAGAAGAGAAAGAAAGAAAACAACTAAACGAACAAGAGACAAGACACAACCGAAGTTATTGAGCGTTTGTTATATTTGCAGTTTGATTTTAAAGTAGTTGCGTTTTACTTAAAGTTATGTTATTCTGCCAAAAGCAAATTTCTTTGAATCATGTAAAATGAATAGTTAAGGCAGTATGATCTGAAAGTGTCCGACTGTTACGCCTACATCAATCTGTCTTTCTCTAGCGCAATGTGCAAGCCAATTGCTTACACCACAACAACCCCCCACCATAGAAATAAGCGAAGAACAACAACAACAACAAAACTGGTGGTTTTAATCTGAACGATTTTAGGGTCTCAGATTGCCTATCACCGTGATAACTATTTTTGCATTACAAAGCAAATTGATCTCTGGAACTGGCCGAATTACACTATAGTCAGAAATTGACGAGCCTGTTGAATACTTCACTTCCGGTACATCGATCAGGCTTGAGATAAACTTCGCGTACACTTCTTGTCACAACCATATATAAATGCTAGCAGATTGATTGATTAAATGTTAGCAGAAGCCCATAAAAATTTGTACTGACATAAAGACCACAACAATGTACACGGCGTCTCTGTCACTCTCCTTAACACGCTGCAAAGATAACAATTAAGGCGACACAGTTCTGCGTTGAGGATTTTTTACAACAGCCTGCTTTTACTCTGTTCTATAACAAGTCATAATTCAGCCGGCCGTTTCGGCGACGAATTACGCCCGATTCCTCGCTTCAGCCCCCCATGCGGTGGCCATTGCTGTGGGCACACGTACAATATGGACTTGAAATTTTAACTTTTAACTGTTTTCATTTTCGACAGCTGGTCAGGCCAAACAAAATATTGGTTCAAACCTCGCCTGAAAAATTTCGTAATAAATGTATTGTGTAACGTTTTGTTCAGAATTAATTGAATGCGGTGTTATTTAGAAATGACATGCCGAGATCTATCATCTGAATCACCATGAAAGGTAAGCAAAATCGCCATATCAAAATGTATCTTTGGAAAAGCCATTAAAGAGTTGAAGGGGGGAATGATAGGTAAAATCCAAACTCATCAACGTTTTATGAAAACGGTTTGGGAAGCGCTTTACCGAGGCCGTTGTATTTGAGAATGATTGCACCCATTAGATGGACCAAAAGGGTACGTGACCCCCTGTCATATTTGTTTCTTTGAGATCAAGGATATCATACGGTGGCTTTTAGATTTCGTCATGATTATCGTATTACCAACCATTATTCTGCTGAGTGAAACGCTGATCTCCAGCCCATGAATTATCCAAAGATGTATAGTTGTGTTTACGATTGATCAGGCATCCACAAACCAGGTTTAGTTTGACCGTTATGCATCTATTTAAAAACATTTATGCTGCCTGTCTGTTGGTTAACAGCGCCTCGGAAAACAGTCAAGATGATGACCTTCAAGAAACAATGTCGTAAATATAATTAGTCAAAGTGCCGATGGCTTTAAAGTTTATAATGACTCAGTGAACTTCTCTATCGCTGCGGTTTAAATAAAACCTAGGATATCATGGCAAACTGAAGACCTTCACTGTTTATTTTTTGGGTTGTTGTTGTTTTTGGGTTGACTCCCTGAAGAGCATTTCATTTGCTAGATGCATCTTCTCGAGATATTGTTTTTATTTCTTTGCTTTTTGGTTAGTTTTTTTTTCATTTGTGGTTTACGTATTTACTGTCCATGTTGTATGCAATGGTTAAATGAAAAATACTAAGGATCAACTTGGTTATTCTGTCTTCTTATCTATGATAAGTCACTTTTTCGAGGTAGAACAGTATGAAATATCTGCAAAGTATCTTGGGATTTATCTCTTCTTCGTCATGAAGCCATGGATTTGGTAGAAACCAAATCAGAAATACTTAGTAAAAGGAATTCGGCACGATGGGCCCAGAAGTAGTAGTAACTAGTTCACCAGCCTAAGACTCATGCACCAAAGCAATGTCAGTGGTATTAAGAGTGTTTCAGTCCAAAGTTGCTAAAGCACCGTTCATACTCCCCAATTTAACTTCAAAATATCTGGCCCCATGAGGGAGCGGGTGGGCCGTGGCCCTGCAGAATACTCCCTCGGCTTCCCCGGTCGATCGTTAGAGGCGAGAAAAGAGGTTGCTTATATTGCCCTGGTGTTCACAGAGCTAAAGGGTAACAGGAAGCAAATTTGTTTGTGATGTTCTGTATTTGTGTCCGTCTTCATATAAGTGAAATACCCTTGAGTACGGCGTTAAACACCAATCAAACAAACAAACAAACAATATAAAGACAGTCAGAGATGTACATGTCACTGTTACACAAATTTTAACCAATTCCAGATATAAATGACCTGACCTTTTGCTTTGAATTATACTTTGTCGCTGTCGAACTGACAAATTTCCCAGTCCTCCCAAAATCCTGCGTAAAACATTTGAGCTATCCTTTATTGTGTCCTGATGAGACATTCCTTTAGCTTACTTGTGTACGGCTTTCTGTGTGAGACAATCTCTCTCTTATACAGTATAAACTTTGTGGAAACTTCAGATGATGAACCATTCAGTTGTTTGTATGATAGAGTTGTATTGAATGTACGTTACAACGGATGGAGAACACCAAGTGAAACAAAGTAGGAGACTATCAGAATACAGTTATCAGTTGTGTCTTACCCACACACTACCGCAATTTTCCACGAAACGTGTTCTTAACATGATCAAATAGACTCACTCTCACATTTCTGTTTTTCAGATATCACTGTGGTGTGCAAGATTATGCTTTTGGCAATTTCCCGTGATAAATTGTACGGTATGGTATTTTTACATACCTGCTAAAAGTTATGTGTGAATTAAGGAATACAGAGCTGCATTCTGACCAACTCGACCGTGCTTTCCCTTCATGCTCTCCATGCCCAATAAAACAGCTGCCGGCTTTAACTGAATCTGAAGTCTCTGGGGGAGTCTATATGGTGACAGAGACTATCTCACTCAGAAGCTGAAAATAAGTCAACTAGAACGAATGTCTAATCAGTAGAGACCCTAATATAGTTCATATTAGACTTTGAGAATCCTAGGTACATCTTTTATGGTGTTTCAAACACGAAACAAAATTCCAATGCCAAAGTTCAGGTCATTTGTACATTTGGTTAAATTTTGCGCATAATTGGCTGTACTTTCGGATTACCCTTATATGGATCCCAGACATAAGATCTTCTTCCATCAAGCCAGATCCGTCAGCATGACCAGCTACATGTCGGTGGGTTACATTGGCAGTTGCTGAAATTTCTGTACCTTGATTGAGAAATAACATTAATAAAACTGCTCTATTTAATTAACAGAATCAACACATATATGTGTCAATGGGTAATTTTGTTTATTCTTTTGTGTATTTAATCATAAAATACATGACAAAAAGAGACAGTCACACAGAAAAGACTCTTTCGGAATTCGACAACAAGAGTATTTGTATAAATGTGAAGCTAATGTGCATTGAATATACTTATAAATTATAAGATCTTAGTCTATGACATGTGTCTACAGTCAAGCCTTGTGCACCATTGTATGCTCGGGATTCACATTGATAAAATAAAAGATGATCGAAGAAGGGCATCGCTTTGACTTTAAAAAGTCGATATAAGACAGGTAACTGAAGCTATGTTGTTTAGATTACTGTCGATGATTGGGAGCGAATATGAATAAATGTTTAACCGTTCCCTCACTTAGTAAATCTCACTAACGCTTCTTTACAAGATTAAATTGGAAAGTTGAGCGCTAGATTTCGTCTTAAATTTTATCTACAGTTGCAGATGGCAAACAAATCCTGTTGACTTCCTCCAGCATTGTTGTATAAACAAGTGTCATTTAAAGAAGCCTCGCTATACAACTATACCTTCAGATAGTTATTCAGAATGTGGTCAACCTTAATTGAAAGGCTGTTACAACCAATTCAACAAATTCATGAAAACAAAATGCGCTATTGAAACAATGTTGTTCCGGCAAGACATAACTTCATGTAACTACTACGTTAAGAGGATGTATTCTACCCTAACCGCGAGAAATTGTTGGGTTTTGTTTTTGTCGCTATAAAATAGAATTGCTGCCAATTATGAGCTTTGATCAAATATTTATTTAAAAAAAAAAACAACCCAAGATTTGGGTTGATCTCTCTTCAAACAGATCTTTTCTTTCGATTGCCAACCATACTGAGATAGTCTAAATAACAAATTTCACCGTGAATCTTATTGAGGAAGGTAATTACGTTTTCCGGGGGCTACATTTTAACCATGTCTAACAATAAATAAGATATCAGTGAAACAAATGCTATTATAAAAAAATATATATATATTCATAAATTAAAGACTGTGAAATACATTAATATTAATAGCCACGCCTTCGGAAATGTGTGATGATTTACCAACACAATGGAAATTTCACGGTAAAGATGGGATTTTGCAAATTACACTGAATATAAATGCTTTTTTTAATCTGATATCCGCCTTCGGTATGATAATTGTCCCACGCGCCTACACGAACACGAACTGCCGGTCGATTGACCTGGGCAGGTTTGAAACTTAACCATGTCTTCCAAATGTTTGTCGAAGAGCAGAAAGGTAAGAACCGAGAAAGCCCATAGCGGAACTTAAAAAATATCCACAGCAAACATGTATACGCAGCCCGAGTTTCATAACCGTTTCTTTCAAATTTGCCTAAGAAAGTTGTCTGCTTACAGCGCGAAACAGAATACACACCCTTCAAGGCCTGGACATTCTTGTTATTGTACAGCTTCTGTCGAAGGTAGAGTAACAAATAGAAACAGAACTAATTGTTTATTATTATGCTTGTAGCTTAATGGCTTTTAAAACATATGCAGTGCTTTATTGTTGAAAAGGAATGTTAAATATACAGACTGCTCTAATCAAGGATCCCATGGGCTGTATAAAAGTATCAATTAACATTGGGCTGAGACAGGTTTTTACGGGGAAAGGTATAGATGTCTATACGGTATGAATGCACGTTCTACACGAAATGATGGATAGAGTAAATGTTAGTGAAAAATAAGGTAACTTCCGCATTTATATATTAAAACACCTTTGTTAACAAAATACCTTATATCTGTCCACTGATATGGTCCATCTTTGGTTGACCACCGCAAATAGTTCTTAGCTGACATTTAGCAAAACATTCATTGACAGTTAAACTAAACTTTTAGATATCGTTAGGGCGGTTAAAATCATGATTGGTTGAAATGACAGGAACAATACCTTAGTATCTTGTGCAGAGTTGGTGTATTGATTGTAGTGAGGCATGGACGTACGGACGGACGGATGAAGTGAGGAAGGGGGGGGGGGAACAATAACCACACTAGTCCAACTAAGGGAGAAGAAGTGTTTTTCTTTGTTCAAAAATTACTTTTACTCTAGAACATAGTAAAAACAAATATAGATTATAGAAGTATAAGGACGAATTTAATCGTCCACATGATATCTCGGTAATATATGTAAAAAGTTGCTCTGAAACGGATGGAAGTATTAACATTATTGTTAGCATTGTTGTTAAAACTATTATGAGCAGAAACTGAAATCGATAATATATATGTTGGATCGGAGTTCAAAGGTTCATTTGTTAAAATAATAATCAAAGATTTAAAGATGACACGAATTTGGTGTACGACTCGGTATCCGTGTTTCTATGCATACATGGATGTATTTGGTAGGTGATTCGGTCGCCCAACTAAACATAAATATTGGCCCAATGTCCACATGAAGTTGTATTTTTAGGTTCCAATTTCTCACTTGACGGACTTCCATATCGTCGTTACTACAACTCGCACCAAAACAATGTATATTTGGTACAGCGTCAAAAGGGGCTTTTTAAAAGTGCTGATTTGGAGGATCCCAAAGAAGCTTTTCGCTCCATTATCTGTGTTCTAGCATGTATTCATGAATACAGATCAATTAGCATCACTATAGAAATGGATCGATAAAATGAAAGAAAATAATATTTTCAGTTCCATTCAGTCTGTTTTGTCACAATTTTGCTAAGTAAAACTGTTACTCTAATTACTTAACCCTATACATTACATGGATTGTCCTTTAATCATCAACCCGAGAAATAGCTAAAAAAAATTCGATAACAATATTATGTTGATAAAAAATGACCAGCGCATTCATAAATTAGTTTTTCTTAAAGAAAGTACATAATGGGGATTGCAAAATAATAGTTCATAACTGGTTATGAAGGATTTCAGCGATATATGCTTCTGCAGCGTTGTCATTAAACGTTGATCGGAATATAAACATAGGTACACTTGGATATATTTTTGAATATTCACAAAAAAACCCATATATATTTGATGAACCTGATATGTTCTCTCAAGTATGCATCAACTGATAAAATCCTGAGTTATAAAAGATAGTAAAATGCCCATTACAAATTGAGACTTCCTCTTCGCTGAAAAAGGAGACATGTATCCTTTACCAGAAAAGTTGATGATTATTACTATTCCTAACAGCCACATACTTAACCAGGAGATATAAAGATAAACGTGGAAATGGTCCTGCAAAACAATTAGCATCTATAGTACTTCGCTCTATATTTATGTCTCTCGGGAAAACGCAAAAACATAAAACATAAGTCGATGTAGAAATAAACCTAAAATATCTAATTTAACCCTCTAGGGACCAACGTTTCATTTATGATATAACATTTTTGACACCCTTAAGAATGGTAAATCTTCCATGTTCATGCAATCTCTTTAATTATATCCTTTTGTACCACATGACAACGGGAGAGAAGTAGTATAATTAACGAGATTGCATGAACATAGAAGATTTACCATTCTTAAGGGAGTTAAAAATGTTGTATCATAAATGATACGTTGGTCCCTAGAGGATTAAATTATTCAATCAACTATAAATTTCCTAATCAGAGCTGTTTTGCTCTATTTCTTATTACACCTTCAAGCCCAGCAATATGGCAGCCGAATGAAGCTATTCTAAGGGTGACGTGAAATAGAAGAACGTTATTCGAAAAAGTGACGATAAATGACGTAGCCTTTGTGTTGCGTGGTGAAACGACGGGCGTTGATATGTAATGTCATAATAGAAAGTTAGGGCTTTGACCTACACAAATTTGAAGTAAATGCCGTAACAAAAAATCAGTATAATGCGTGAAGTAAATCCTGGTACTTCAACGAAAGATAAATAATACATCCTGGTATTTCACCAACATATAAATAATAAAAAAGCGAAAACACCTCGCTGAGTGACATTTGACGGGCAAAACACTGGTAAGTCGTTGAACCTGGTTACAAGCAGAACAACAACTTAAAATCTAAAGCTTTAAGTTCAGTAATAATAATAATAATAATAATAATATACTTATTATTGTTCTGCAGGAGAAGACGATTCATAATATACATGCATGTGTTGCAAAATTCACAGTAGTTTAAAAGTAACACGGCGAAACGTAAAAACACTCTGTATGGGGGGTTAGAGTATCCTTAATGTGCTTTTTTGTGAGTGAAGGATAGACAAATAAGCCGCTGCTCACACACGTGCGTTCCTTAATTGGTAAGTATACATTATTTAAGAAATCCTGACTCTCCAATCAGGGCCTTATCATAAATCAAAAGTATGGTGTCTAAAACGGTCATTTTGCAATTCTTTGTAAGTAATTGGGTTTCCAATATTTACAGTTTCCCTATCTCCTGCATATTAAAGTTTCTTAAAACCGGGTGTCCAAGCGATGTAATTATTCAATTCAGTGTGCCCAAAGGAAGGGTGAACATCCCTCTGCCTATAAGACATTGTTTCTAATTTCACCAATCATCAACACAATGTATTACTTCGCGTCACTTTACATTCTATACATTCAGCTTAAGCATAGGTTTAGTGCATAGAGATACATTCAGCTGTCACTGTTGTAAAAAAAAAAGTCCCTAAAGACTGATCACTCCCTTAACGTCAAATGATTAAAAGTTAAACGGACAGAAAGTGTCGGTACTAGCGCTTCAATCCGAAGCTATTTATAGTGAAAGACTAAATTGGAAACTTTTCTCACCCTGTCCCTAGGTCTCTGTTAATGTACCGTTTTGTGTAAACGAGATTTGTTCCCGAAAACTTTATTTGAAGAAAACTCTATCGTGCCGATACGTGATAACCGTTTCAGGTGCTTTAATCTGAAAGTAGCCTCTCCATCACAATTGCAATCGACATGCTTTATACGTCATAATGAATCCCTCCCTAAACTTCCAAGATTTCGCTCTAGATTAAAAGGTTAGATATTTCCCTCAACATGCGTATATCAAAGCTTGTCATCTCTGGAATGTGTCGAATAGAGATTTATGGAACATGTGTAATGAAGATGTCGTTTGTAAAACATGTGGGGAAAAAAAGTAATTTGTGGAACATGTGGAACAAAGACGTCATTTGTTCCGTATATAATAACTATTCTTGGACAACTCCTGTCAAATCAGTTATGTGAAGCGCATTTCGGTGAATTTTCTTTGATTTTACTGGAATTATTATTAAAGAGAGTTAAGCAAGAGATAATCCAAAGCGTCCAAAACTTTTTCCCCAATTTTTTGTGTTGATTTTAAACACAACACACACAAAAAAAAACAATTATTAATTACATTCAGGATAACAAGACGTTATTCGAAAAGCGACGTATAGTAGGATGACGTTATGCGAAATGTGACATAAAGTAGGATGATATGTGAACTGCGACGTGAAAAAGAATGACGTTTTTTGAATCGTGATAACAAATGACGTGAACTCTTGTTTCCTGATGAAATGACATGTTTTTGTAGGTAGGCCCTAATAGAAACAACGACATTTGAAGACAATTCTAGGTGTAATAAAACAGTTATATCAACAACAGTGTTATTTAATGGCAATAACAATATTACTTTATAAACGAAGAAAATCCTTATATTTTACTTACAAATAAATAATGAATAGACATAAGCGGGTTTAATTCAATGGATCTGCACACTGCACACACCAAGGTATCGTCTGTGGTAAAGCGATATATCCAGATAATTTTATTTTAGGATTGTGTGTATTGATAATTGACATTTTCTGTTCTAGGAATAGATGACAAGTATGGATAATACACAAGGTGTGCAGTGGTGCAAGAACATCAACGATCGCCCGTCGGCTGCCTCCATTAAATTCCGTGTGCTTTACAAGCACAAGACTCTACTGAACAGCCAGTTATTTTTATCACCTGTTGTTCAGTGATTAGAAACCTGCCTACGCTATCGACTGCCGGTGCCGAGGGGAAATATACCAGGCCAGAAATAAACAAATTGACTTGACCACGCAATCGTCACATATGACTCGGGCATGTCATGGCGTCCACCAGCAACGGAAACCATGCTCTTGCGACGAATTTGCTGGAAGGTTGACAATTGATGTTTAGATCTTGTTAAAAATGGCAAAACTTAAACCCTATATTTGCGTCTGTTCGAATTTGATTATTCATTTTATGAAGTTCGTCTGTAAGCTAGACAGCTAATTATCAACTATGTCTAAAGTAAGAATGATACACTATGACTGTGTACTATTGTTTGTTCACATCACAGACACCTTGGAAACGATACCTCGTGTTCACGTTACATAACATACACTATGACTCTGTTATATTGTTTGTTCACATCAGAAACCTGGGTAACTATACCTGCTGTCCATGTCACATACCATCACAGACATCTGGGTAACGATACCTCCTGTCCATGTCATATACCATCACAGACACCTGGGTAACGATACCTCCTGTCCCTGTCACATAACATCACAGACACCTGGGTAACGATACCTCCTGTCCATGTCACATAACATCACAGACATCTGAGTAACGATACCTCCTGTCCATTTCAAATGACATCACAGACACCTGGGTAACGATACCTCCTGTCCATGTCACATAACATCACATACACCTGGGGACCGATACCTCCTGTCCATGTCACATAACATCACAGACACCTGGGTAACGATACCTCCTGTCCATGTCACATAACACCACAGACACCTGGGTAACGATACCTCCTGTCCATGTCACATAACATCACAGACACCTGGGTAACGATACCTCCTGTCCATGTCAAATAACATCACAGATACCTGGGTAACGATACCTCCTGCCCATGTCACATAACGTCACAGACACCTGGGTAACGATACTTCCTGTCCATGTCACAAAAATAACATCACAGACACCTGGGTCACTATACCTCCCGTCCATGTCACAAAAAATAACATCACAGACACCTGGGTCCCTTTACCTCCTATCCATGTCACAAAAAATATCATCACATACACCTGGGTCACTTTACCTCCTATCCATGTCACAAAAAATAACATCACAGACACCTGGGTCACTATACCTCGATCCTATCCATGTCACAAAAAATAACATCACAGACACCTGGGTCACTATACCTCGATCCTATCCATGTCACAAAAATAACATCACAGATTTCCATTTAATAAAAATTCATAGTTAATTGTAATTGTTCAAAACATAATAAAACAATTAGCAAATGTGAAAAAATGTTTATTCTATCCATTCGCAATGATGATCACTCTCATCGGATGGGGAGACGCTCACCGCGGATTAATTTTCAGTACACAAAACCAATACACAACCTGTTTGTGTGAATTGTCCGGGTTTTTTTTAAAGCAATTTCTCAGTCTCAGATTAGAAAAAACTTTGTACTAGAACTCCTACGCTCGTAACAACCAGCGATCGGCTAATAGTGGTTCATATAGCAAATTGTTCATGTAAAGGGCTTGGCTCTAGACTCACACAAAATTCTATTGGTTGATCTGGTCACATGAGCATACAAAGTCTAAACTTTGCTCTGCTATTTTGCAAATCTGTATGCTCATCTGACCAAATCAACCAATAGAATTTTGTGTGAGACTAGAGCCTAGCTCTGCGGCCGTTACCTGAAAAGCGTTACTATATGAACCAGCGTATAGGGTACAGTCAGTATGAGCTACTGTAAGCCGATCGCTAGTTATACGAGGA
>JARFOD010007491.1:0-11547 GCA_031763545.1 Mopalia muscosa | reverse complement strand
TTACTGAGCAGTCTTTTCCGAACAAGACAGTGACATATACATTGTGTAGTACTTACCTGATTGAACAGGCCAACAGTTAACACATTTACTGGTTTCCTCAGACTTTTGTGGCAAAAAAATAAAAAAATAAAAAACCATAACTCTGGATTGAACCCTGTATTTTTACATGTGATATACTGGTTGTTGGTCTTTTGAAGAGTATACCCTGACTGAAGACATTTCCGGGTACATGGACCCGCAATCAATTATCTATCAACAAGTTAGTTGTTAATTCTGTGAACCTATGGCACACCCGGTACAAACGGAAGCTGTCTCCTGAGAAGATATTCAGTCGTGCAACTCATATCAGCAGCAGTCTGGACGTCAAGGTCTTTCTGTACCCTTGTTGTAATTTGGAGAAGAAAAAATATTCTTACCCCATGATGTAGAATAGATGTTGGAAAGTTAGATAAGAGTATGTATATATTTTTGGATACAAAGGATTACAAATATGGACATACATTAAAAACCAAATGATAATTTTGAAACCTTTAGCAAAATGATTAAATGTTGTTAGAAAAATTTAAACAGTGTATTTTTAAGGATACTAGCATTGTATGGTGCCATGTCTATATGTTCTGAAGTTCACATGTATTAATTTATGTTTTTTCAACCAGCTATCATTATAATATTTTGTATTTTTATTCGATTTGTGTTTTGTGAGGAGAGTAGGTTGTGTTAATTAGAAACAAACTTGGGGTTTATTTCTGGGAATTTAAGGAATATTACAATGAATGTAAATTAGAGAAATTAATACAAAATGCCTTGAACTTAGATATACCTGATCTATGTAAATTTTGCCAAGAAGAATACAAGAACAGAAGATACGATTCAATTCAATATTTATTATAGGAGCAAGTCAATAGGCTCACGGTAAGTAAGAATCATTTGTAAGATCCATATAGATACAGTCCACTTCTGTGGATTTTAATGCCTGACAAACCATAGGAAATTGTTAACAATTACCAAAAATATCTTTCGAATAAACGTAAAACAAATCTTAAACAAATAAAAGGTAGACAGTCTTTTCCTGTCCACATTGTTCTATTTATTGTAGACCAATACAGAAATATCTTCCCCAATAAACGTAAAACAAATTCTGGACAACAACGGTTAGACACGTTTTTCTTGCCCACATTGTCCTATTTAGAAGTCTTGTCGATGAACCGTTTCGAGAAATAAACAAGTTTTTGTGCAGAGTCAGTCAAGATCTGAACTTAAATCTGCCTCAACGGTGTAAGTCTTTTTGATAGCTCTATTGTGTTGTAGAATATTACAGCGAAAATTTTACACTTAGCTAATATGGGATGACATTGGAATATTAGTCAGCGTGGAATATTAGTCAACGTTGTAAGAGACAGACGCGATATGGCATGAGAGTTAACCACACTGCATGCAGTTACTTAGTCAGGGACCAAGTTAGCTGCCGGCGGCCGTGGCGTTTGCGCTTCCTTATACTCCCCCAATCTACCAGTCAAGGTATCAAGTCCGCCTGTCGACCATCAGGAATAGGTGTGAATCACAAGATGTGGCTCCGGCAATCGTGGGGCTGTTTGTTTTTACGAGGTGTACTCCCGGTTTTCCACCGTAATAAGACTAGGTTAACCCCAATCAAACAAACAAACCAAATTAGCTCGAACAGGTAATGTTTCATAGGTTGTGCAGTAAAGTCGTTTTGTCGAAGTGGTGGGAAAATGCCCAAAGAAACTAGAAACTATAAGAACTTTGAAAGTCTTGTTACGTTTCTTATATTTGTAGAAAGCCCACAGACACCTTTAATAATGGAGTTAATAAACCGAACGGTCGCTGGATGGATAGGCTGTTTGATTCAGGGTTTGGTTGAATGATTGACTGATTGATGTTTTACGCCTAATAGTGCATCGGTTTATTCTTAATTTCAACAAATTTTTGTTGAGGTGACCGTGACCTTAACGACATTGAATTAAAACGACAGGGTCCTTTCGAGAAATTCCAGGGAAGAAATAAATTTGTCCAATAACGCCATGAAGTTTATTCTTGACTCCTCCATCAAATACACCTTGCCAAAGATTCAAAATGTATTAAGACATATGGGTTGCGATCTTAGTATATGTTTTAAATTGAAAAATGAGTTTGTTGAAGGCTGCTTTTGCTTCAATGTATTTCAAAGGATACCCGAATGATTGGGTATCCAGCAGAACAGAACATCTGCTTCACTGGCTTCGAGACAATTATCTTGACTAAGAATCTGCAGGATTGCTGGCTGCTTGAGCTAAAGAATTGATTAGTCGAGTGTTTACGCCACATTGAGTTATATTTATGGTATTTTGTAATGAACGATCAATTGAATCAGTACTACCCTTGGCAGTAAACGTCAAAAAGGGAAATAAATTCCAATGAAAAGGACATACACTAGGGCTAAACATTTTAAATATGTCAATATGTTAAATGTTTTATGTTGGATCTAAAACATGTAATTGTTGAGGGCTGCTTTTGCTTCACTTTCTACAACAAAGTTTCTGAATGACTGGGTATCCTACAGAACAGGACTTCTGCTCAGCTTCTAGACCTATATATTGATTGAGAATCTGCAGCATAACCTTCAGAGAGAAAATGGGAAAAGCTGTATGCAGATGAAGGATGCAATATTCTGCAACCAAAGTGCTGCAGTGGCCTCCCTACCATCAGTCTTCGATCCATCGATGTAGATATAGGTAGTGTCCCCGTTTGCCATCCGTTATCTGGCTAAATCTGCACACGAAACAGCCGACATGTTTCCGACTACCTTTGATCTCTAAGAGCAAAGACAAGTCTGGGTTTTGTAAACAGCCAAGATGGAATTGACGAACGAGCAATGTCCTCAAACACATTTATAGCCTTTGCTGGGCTTTGTCTCATGCGAAATCAAAGTGAATCAATTCCCATACGCCTACAGTCAAACTAATCTACAAATGCTGAATCAAAAACATAGATGTTAACAGGGTTGTCAAGGAAGGCTTTTGTTTTTGTAGCCTATTAGAGACCAATTTCTCCGTCGGTGGTATAAGCATGGCTCATTTGCTTCGACTTATATACTCTTAACTGATGGTTTACGAACAGTCCCCAAGAGTCAGTCGGAGATCCTGATGGTGGATAAGGTCCAGCTTTTTAATGTAGCTACCACGTAATAAATCATATACTATTCAATCATAGTCCAATCTGGAGCGATCCAACTTAAACTTTATTTCAATCTTGCTAGGAAATGACACAAGAGGGAAAGAGTAATTAGCACAGACAATCAGGGCGAGGTGACCGCTTTTTAAACATAATTTTGTGAACAAAAATGCGTGCTATGATTTATAAGAATCGGTCTAATAATTTCATTTCTTGATATTACATCATAGTAAAACAATCATATACATCAAATTTATTCTATGGAGAAACAAAACTATGTTATGCAAACTCACAAAACTGATCACAACTCACAAAACTGATCACAACTCACAAAACTGATCCTAAATTGTTTCATAATATGTCTCAGAAGCAAATCAAGTCCTTTAAAAACATTGTAATTTTCTGAATTTAGCAATCGGGAAAAATTTCATTCATTATTTGTTAACAGAAATTATTTACAAAATACACAATTTTCACTGTTCATGAAAATGAGTTCATTTTAAAACGTAATGTTTTTCATCGCCCTCACCATTTTTATTAGACAATGTATACAGTCTGTCTGCATTTGGTGTGTTTGCCTACATCCCTGTTTCAATTGGAAATCTGTGGTTGCTTAATCAGACTGAGAACTGGGTTTTAGGCTTATTCGCCCCACATCTCAACATTGAGTTGTCTTAGTATAATATATATAAATAAATAACAGAGAAATTTAAGCAGATAAGACAGATACAAGTGTTACGTCATAACTAACGATATTGAAATGTTATTAAATACATGCTTAATCAGAGCTTGGTGAAGGTGAACTAAGTTTTTCTGTCGTTCGTATTATTCTATTCAGCATAACGTTAAGCACAATCGTTTGATCGATAGATCAAACAATCAATCACATATTTTATTTTTGAAAATCTTGATTTTAAAAGAAATTCTATTCATTTCTATACAACCAAAAAAGCCTTCCAATCATGGAGCCAGCTGCAACAGGTAGGCCCCTATTGTTCTAAGCGTACAATATATCTCTAACTGCTCAACGGCATAGGATTTCCTTTAATACAACAATTTTCAACAGAAATATTGATTTTCCTATTATAATATGTTACAGCAATATTGATGCTTAACACAGCGCTGAATTAGATAATGTTCCTGCTTATCGACGATAATATGCTTCAATATGTCACCAGCGCTTATAATCCTATAACTTGAGCTTGATTTGCAAAAAAAACAATTTTGCCCCGTAATTCCGAATATAGCCGAATATCTTGCATCTTGCTTCTGTGGTCAGTCATTCTGTTGTACAGTGTTTTTTTTAGGTCATGTCAGGGGTATATAGACGTTCAAATGTACAGTTTTTTTCTGCTTAACTAGTTGTAGTAATTTTTTTTATCATATTTAAGCATTAGAAACGGAGTTTGAATCGATCGAGTTTTGTTGAAGCTTTAAGATGGTGTCTCAAATAGAGTTTACTCTCAGACTAATTTAGCCATTTGGGTTTATAGTTAAACTGGACTTTTATGAAACCCTGGTAAGGTAGTGCTTAACACACAAACACACACACACATATATATCTATATATATATATAACGCTGTGTTTTTTCGTCACTTAAATGTAGGCCAGAATACATATGTGATTTTCCCATTAGATAAACACGCCCCTGTGTAAATATTATCTCTACCTTGATATTGGTAAATATTTTACAATTTATCTAGACCTCGGTCACAAAGGGGACTGTCAAAATAGCAATGTCGGCAAAGTCAGCAACGACACCGAAACTGTTTTACCGTAGAGCAACACCTGATGACAGAAAAGGCGTAGTGGGCATAATGTTGGCCTTTGGTGGCAGGGATTACATGGCTTCGAAATATCACGAGATGATCTGTGACCCAAATTTTATTGGAGTGGTAGCAATGACTGATAAAGATGGCGGAGAAATGGTATGTAGGCTTAAATATTCGTAAATTCATGTGATGTGCAAACCGGTAGACGTCATTTGTAGGAGTCTCGTTAAATCTCACAAAGGGTGACATTTTGCGTGAAGCAAGTCACGATGCGTGGGGTATCGATTCCCTCTATTCCTCTGTACCCATTTCGGTACCGTAAATTATCACCTGAGGTAACTTGCATGGATTTACTTTATCTCCGAGATAACAGTACCTACGGAAAATGTCGAAGGATGTTCCGACATGCCTTTATACATGTCTGAACGACCTAGGCCATTTCCGTACCGTAAATAATCTCTGATGGAAAGCTTCATTTCAGGGGAGGTAACTCGCATGGATTTACTTTCATCGTATGACTGAGTTATCCACGTTTTTATTGTTTACGTCTGAAGGATCAGTGGACAAAATTCACAGAAATGAACACACTTATTCCCTTACTGCAAGGGTACGTCAGATCGTGTTGCTGATCAATCAGATATAGATTATACAGATGCCAGAGAATTAGGAGAATTAAGAATATAAAAGACGAGGTGTCTTATATAAATTGTCCACCACATTCTAACCAGCTTAGCAGACGGCGCTGAGAAATCTCTTAAAAATCTTCTGACAGACAATCTATCAATTGTATAAACTAGCTACTCTCTAGATCAGAGATATGTGTTATGGCAGGAGTCACGTGACGATGGATATTTCAATATGTCAAAGACTCCTTTTTATTCTTGTTTGGTTCGACCGTGCCATGTCCTGGATACTCCGTTAAGTTTGACAAACAAGGAGGCCTATATTCACAAGTGGGTGTTGTTACCGCCACCACAAACCACGCAATTAATCATGATAGAAAAACAAATCACGAACAGATAAAACAAATCACGACAACATGAATCAGAAAGGTTTATCAGCTTGATCCCGGGCAATACGTGTTCTGTATAGCTTTCCGCTTAACACCATGAACAGATATATTACACTAATAATTTAATATCATTTGTCAACGCGCCTCTTGTCAATGTGTCGGGTGAAACTTAGCTACATTACTCCGCAGTGTCAATGCATTTTAAAATACATTTGCTTTGTTTCTTGCTTGTGTAAAGAAGGTTCGCTTTTATCTTAGATGTTATTAGACAAAGATAACTTCAATTACTTGTATGCAAACTATTGAAAACCTTTCGAGATGTTACATACAGTGGAAGCGTATTGAAAGGAATTTCACATCTGCATACACGTGAGATCATATACAACCCCTAACAAGTGACGACCGAAATACAATAACACAAAGACAAGTTTCGAATTTAAAGTATTATAATGAATTTAAGTACAAAATGAAGGCAATCCTTCCCGCCTTTATGTAGTACCTTACATTAATTAACAATTAATGAGCTCACCATAACCAATAACCTGGTAGTGTTGAGTTGTCCTAATACTTCATGTTAAAAATAAGGAATTCAATTTGTACTTAGCTCAGATCTCTATGTCTGTCGATTTCAGCCTATCCCCAATTTAGAAACCTTGTCCGAAAACCCCTGGCTATCTCCATCTCCTCCCTAGTTTTCTTCTATCTAGTTCTCACTCTTCTCTTTCTTTTCCTCTGGTTCTCTCCCTTTTAAACCTGTCCGAAAACGTCTGTTTAACGGACTTATTTGGATTGGTCAAGCCAATTAGGGACTAAAGACAAATACCATTGGCTGTAGTATTTGATTGACAACTATGCAGCTACCAAGCGACAGGCGGTCGTGACCATGCTCATGTCACCCCACCTGACTTACAAATTTGAATGAATGTAATATAACATTTTCACTTACAAAACGTAAACTTTCAGATAATAAAAACTATTCTGAAATTCATTTTATAACATGATTGCTGCTTCATTAGGTATTTACATTTTCCTGGTCAAGCTGACCTTACTAGTTCTTGCCCATTTTTCCCCAAAGTTGTGAAATTTTGTTGACCAGAGGAACCATATTCCAGATTAAAGCATCATTTTGTTGTTTGACGTTGTATTCGTCTTGATCAGGAAATCTGAAAATACGAAATAGAAATACGATAATTAGTTATAAAAAGAAAAATATAATAAATAACCCCGTATCTGAATATAAAGGTATAAAAGATAAGTTTAAGATGTCTATTTTTGAAATTATTTAAATTTGTCCTGTCCCAGAGCTTCGATTAAATTGTTTATTTTTGAAAGTGTTTAAAATTGGGAATGGCTTAAACTATTGAATCTGTGAAAGTAATTCGCACTGCCTCTGATAGTGGTAAGTTTTGCCCCATATCTCAGAGTGGCAAATATTGTCCCGTTTCTACAGGTGTTTGGTGTGCTTCCGGTTCCGCTTCTGTTTTTGGTTAGAATTGTTCCACCCATGATTGTGGTCAAATTTGTTTCATCGCCGAGAAAGGCTAAATTCACCCTGGCGCGATAAAAGTTAACACATCCCCCTCTCTGATATTGGGTGCAATTTCCCCGTCACTGATAATTGAAAAAATAATCTATAAGTGACCCTTATTAAAATGACCCAGTCGGACAAAAGTCAAAACTACACTGTCTCTGATATTGGTCCTAATTACCCGGTTGTTCATAATGGTATAAGTTGTCCAAATGCTGGAAATAACTAAATTACGCGTTTGTGGTAACTTTTAATATTGTCTGATATCTTACATTAGTACTTGCGGCATTTTTCTCTCTTAAAATTGTCCAGTCTCCGACTAAAGGTAAAATTACACAGTAGGCCTATCTAACTAAAGTTGGAATTTCTCTGTTAAAGGTGTCTTTGACTCTTTTTCCAAGGTTGACGCTGACTACGAATATAAGCAGACATCTGTTTAATGTGGGAAGACAATAATTTAGTATGAACATGATATAAACAATGCACCATACATGAGTGGCCAAGTCAAATCAACTATAATGCAATTCTGAACGCTTTCCATACACTTTGAATACTATTTTTGTAACTTCTGATTACAAGCTATAACTCCAGACTCATTTTAGTTTCATTTTTTCCTCTTTAAGATAGCATTAACATTTGTACACTTTTTTTCTAAATTAACACCTCTGTGACCACTGTTATCACGTGTGTTATGCATGAAACACTTTGAGCATAAATTAAATATATACTACAATTAAAGATACCAGAGATTACCTTTCTGTGACCATTGTTTATCAGTCGTCTTATGCATGAAGTAAAAAAAATGAGCATACATGAAATACATACTACAATTAAAGATACATGTACCTGAGTTTACCTCCCTGTAACCATTGTTTATCAGACGTCTTATGCGTGAAGTAAAAATTGAGTATAAATCAAATATATACTATACAATTGAAGATATCTGAGGCGCTGCCTGGATCCAAATGAAATTGCGGTAGATGATGTACCAAGTGTGATCGGTTCTGTGGCGGGAGAAGCTGTTGGTCAATATGTAGCTTGGGACTTTGTGAGAGGAAACTGGGAGAAACTCAAAGAAAGGTTTGTTTTGTCATGCAAATGAAATTATAGTGAACTTGAAATAAATTACAACATGGTCTGACCAATTCTTTGTGCTGGATTCTATTAGTATTATAACCCAAAAGTTTGAACGAAAGTGTATGAACACAGTTCATACTTTAAAATGCACACTGTGCAGTTAATTGTGTTCGATGTGCACGTCAAGACTGTCTCCCACAGCCAGCTATCACCTGCCAAAATCAATTCATACAATTACTTCAACGGGAATCTCGTGGCATTTTCAGTAACGTCACAATCGTTAAATATTTCTAACGTCGTTTTCCCGAAATTTATGACGTCAGAGGACCGTCATGCCTGCCTTGACAGCTTCCGAGAATCCCATTTATACTACATGCAGTGCATGACATTTGATGGAACAATTTTCTGACAATAAATGTATTTGACAATAAAAACATGTCTGATAAGAAAATGTTTCTAGATTAATTTGATACATTATGCATACTGTGTTATACTTTCATGAGCATTTATTTTCTTAACTGTATCCAAGCACAATCAACATCGATCCAGGGAGTGAGTGAGTGAATGAATGAGTGGGTGAGTGAGTGATTGAGTGACTGATTGAGTGACTGATTGAGTGAGTTAGTGCTTAAGTGTGTGTGCGTGTGTGTGAGTGTGTGTGTGAGTGTGTGAGTGTGTGATTGATTGATTGTTGAGTGTTTGATTGATTGATTGATTGGTTGATTGATTGATTGATTGATTGATTGATTGATGGTGGGATGAGGGAGGGCAACCAGCCGATCAATCAAATCACCAAAAAATAAATAAAGCAATAAATAAATCAAGCAAGCAATCACTCAATCAAGCAATCAGACAAACAATCAGCAAATCAACCAATCAACCATAAACCAATCTTTAATATTCTTATGTTCTCTTTCAGGTTCGAGGGCAGAGCTATGCGGGCTTTGAACGGTATAGTTCGTTCGATAACAGCCGATCTGAACACCCAATTTGAGCTTCAACAGGTTTGTTGGATTTGTGCATAAAGTATTTAAGAGAGAGACACTGCGATTCGATATGTTTAGTACATATACTGTAAACATGCTTGGAAAAATCTCGTTGTGTTTTTTACTTTGTATGACGTCACCAACATAAAGTGAACTTTGAGAGTGTGATGACCTTGACGCTGTGCATAAAATATAGCTATGTAAAATGTCACAAACATGATCCCTATGATTATTGTGCTAAAAACATAACACATTGTCCAGAATTACTATTACTGATAATATTGAGATGTGATTATCCGTTTGTTCCTTAAATAAACGCTTCAAAATGGTTTAAAACGGTTTTAAAATGGTTTAAAACGGGTTTAAAATGGTATCAATTAATCAAGTTTTGGTAGAATTTTTCTCTCATTCTACTTATCAGAGGCGGGTTGGGAGGTGGGTATGGTGGCCTGGTGCTCACAGAGTTAAGGGGCAACATCAATCTGATCTGCTCTCGATGTCTTTCAATTGCCCCTTGTGGTTTAATTGTAAATGTCCTGTCTTGTCTTTGATTGTGGCCTTACGTGAACTTATCAGTGGGCCCCAAAATATTTATATTACGAAAAATGAATCGATAGGTGGTGTGAGGGCTTTAATTCAGATAATCGCACAAACAATACATGCAGATATTAAAATTTCAAGATATCTCACAGCACGTTATCTTGAAAATTCAGGAAAATCAAATTAAATTCAACCAGTAATTCGACAATCCCTGATTTAAACAGGGTTAGCGTATACAAAGTCTTGGGCGTTTCCACGCAGGGTATCCAGAACCTACCGGCAAGCGACTTGATAGTCAGGAAAAGTTACAAACCTGAATTATTCAGGACAGTTAACCAGCCTGGATTATTCAGGACAATGGTCTCTCAATAGTTTTTACTATGCCTATTGATAGATCTAGCCATGTTTATATTTTATATAAATTTAACTACTGAAACATCCGCCACGTATAATTAAAATAATGCCCAGGTGGCATAAAATACTATTCAAATATCCTGATCAATAATTATGTTTAAACCATTAAAACTTTCAATCGATGCCAGATTATTGTCCCTGTGTAACATAGTGGGAAATTATTTAAAATTTTGTGATTTTATGCATGCACTAGTTTGATCATCGATACATTGCAAATAAAGAGGAAAATGTTACCCATACAACCGCATTGATATCATTTAGCCCAAAATGCACGTTTGGATTTACATGTTTTCATCTGTATTGTAATTCTTAGTTTAAAGACTTCATAACCCACCATCCTGAAATATCTACTGATGGATCAGAAAGTTTGAATCTAAAAGCAATTGAAAGGAACATAAAATGGATGGAGAAAATGGAGCCGCTGATTTCTGATTGGCTGAAGGAACAAGGTAATGTTTATGACTGGTTCATTTGTTATGACTGGTTCATATTATTAGTTAGCGCAGAAATCTATTAACTAGGAGTAAACTTCCTCCGGCACAAGCAGGCACAAGCTACTACTAAGCCACGACCGCTGGCCCTGAAAGCAACAGGGAACACCCCTGAACTCTTATATGAGTAATTGTAGAAGTACGTCAGTCAGAAAATTCTATGAAAGAAAACTGATATGTAAATCTAAGTTTAACCTTTTACCTATGCTATATGTAGTACACACACGTATATTGAACACTGATGCATTTGTTACTTACCTTGATCCGATATCTAATAGAATATCATATAGCTGTTCAAATCTTTTTTAAATATATGGCATAACCGCTTATTACAGGATATCCATTCAGACTCACTGTATGTGTTTGTCTTATACCCATAAGTATGCGGCGAAGCACAATAAAATAAGGCCCGCGGCCGTGGTAAGCGAGTACGCTTACTAATCCTATTTGGATGTACTGTTCACAGGATCGAGTTCATCTATCGACCATCGGATATATGAGTTAGTCAAGCGATGTGGCTCCGGCAATTGCAGGGGTGGATTTACGAGGTTTTTT
>JARFOD010007480.1:0-11548 GCA_031763545.1 Mopalia muscosa | reverse complement strand
AAATTCAACTCATAACTCAGGAAAGAAATTGCTAATTTCTTTGCTGGGTATCGTTCAGAACGCGTCTGTGGCCATCTGCGGCCCCTGTACCCTTGCTTGAAGTCCTTGGATAGTAGCCCCCAAGTTTTCAAAACGCGTCTACGCCCTTGGTCTGCACAGGCAAATACAGGTTCATATTCAGCTTGCATCTTTTTTCTTATAAGGGACTTAAATCCGATTTGAAATATAAAAGAAGATTTCAAAAGTTTAGTCAAGCACATCTTCAAAACGCCAGAATCATTTTGCCTGAGGATAGGTTAAGGCAAACAATCTCTGTAACTCTATGATCGTGTGTAAACTGCTTTTCTCTTTTTATACAAAATGAAACTAGTATAGCTTTAACATATCTTTGCTTTTAGACATCACGATAACAAATATTCTAAATATTAACGTGTTACGTGTGGTACACATGTATACTTGGATAAAGAACACAGGTCTACCCTCGACAGAGACCTTGTTGTCATTGCTGTTCCGACTCCCTCCCTGCTTTGCAAGAGCGTACCAATAAGCTTTGAATCATCTCAAAGAAGAAAAGGCAAATGCATTAAATAAACCAATCTATTACTCAAACTTGTTTTTTTCTAATTGGCAAGGACAAGGGAGAGGGGACGGGGCGTCAGCTGTTACAACCCATTAATAAAAGAAAAGGCAACTTTTGTTTCCTAAATTGTATATGGAGCGAATATCTCTGTGAGGCTGGATGCGCCAACAAACACAATCAACCAACTCCTCAATTTTACAAAGTTTCTGCACATATCGATAATTGGTTGGCATATTGGCTTGATATTCGTTATTGTTTGATAAAATCCAATTATCAGCAAGATTGTTTTGCTGTCCATCTCAGTAGAGTTTGATAGAGTTTTCACATCAGTAGTTGATGTCAGAGGGTGTAACTTCCCTTTTCCGATCTGTTGTTGGTAGCCTTCTAATGTTTTGGAACGTTTTGAAAACAGTCAAAAAACATCCTTTTGCAGTTCGTTCGCTATTTAAAACGTTACAGCTGACTTTAGTAGCCCAAATAGGATCGTCGATACTATGACGCCTCCTGTTTTGAATAGGTGTGAAAATGAATACAGCGGACAGTATGATGCTACTAAAACCCGCCACAGCTCTTAAAACCCTTATTCCAACCCTATGCAGGTAACGTTCATACAGCTGGTATTATTTGGTATTATTGAGACAACTGACCGCTTTGTTTATCTCTGTTCGGACTCCCTCTCTCTTCACAGGCTCGCACTGAACGAGTGTATCAATCGTTCAAATCTATCGCTAAGACAAAAACATCATCAACTTTAAAAAATTTAATTCATAATCCGTAAAAAAACTTGAAGTGTTGTAATGTTTTCATTCTCAATAGGGTAAACAAACGTTACGACCCAGCTTGGGAGTGTATATCTACCAAATTTCTATAAAAAAAGACATGGCTCTCTGCACTTAAAATTTGCTTTTCTTAATTTAAAAAAAAACTTACAGCACATGTAGGGAATTGGTTGCCGCGAATACAGATGTTTCACAATAACTGTGATTTTACGGCATCAAAATATCAAAAAACTTATCAGAACGTCATGAAGTTAACAAGCTGTACATCATGAAGTTAGCAAGATATCAGCCATGAAGTTAGCAAGATGTACCCTATGAAGTTAGCCAGAAGTACACCATCATGTTAACTAGATGTACGGCATGCAGTTAGCAAGACGAACATCGTAAAGTAATTTCCTGACATCCTGGAGCTGAATGCAGAAGGCGGGGGACTACCATCTGTAACCAAACTAAAGCAACTTTCGAAATATTTTCAGTCTCCAATCCATCTGTGTAGACAAAGGAATGGGCACATATTTCTGACTTCTTTGGCATATACAATATTGGAAATAGCCAAGGCGGATGAGGCGGAAATGACTCGATGCAATGTTTTCAATGTCCTGCGCAGCCCAAAGCATTCAAAGCAATCAGTAATCGCTAAAGCAAACACACTTAAAGGCAAGGTTGTCTAGGATCAAATTGTATCCTTCAGTTTACATGAATGGCTCGATTGCTTCTAAGTAAAGGTCCTTGATCTATAACTACGATAGCAAAAACGCCGGCCATTACAAATACTTAAGAAGGATGGATAAGTGAAGGATTGTAGTGTTGACTTTTGACTGATTATGTATACAAAGGTTTTCCCCGTAGACGACACACCTTCCTAAATCCACAAACCCAGTTCCGTTAATGAGGTTATTAAATCGTCAATGGTAAACATATGGTAAACTGTCAACAGTAAGGAACCAGAATCGATAATGCCACTCCTTCTGTAACTAATGGACTAATAAAACCGTGTGTTTATAAATTTAGCACATGCCAAGAATTGGTCTGACGTACATTCTTTTTCATATAAATATTATTAATATTTTAATATGCGCTTCGAATACCTCATCCTTCAGACAGAGTTGTCCGATATTCATTATGTTATTAATATTTATTTCTTAAAAAACAAACCAAGACTTTATGGCAGAATATGATAATTTTCTTTCACAATACAGTTTAGAGCTTGTATGACATTTAACATCATTCAAATGAAACGGTGTATTCAAGGTGAATGGATACATTAGAAAATAAGCCTTAAAACAAGTTAATAATTTATCTTTAATTCTGTTCTACATAAGACAAATTTGTTCAAAGGACGTTGAGCACAAAAGTTTCTACCATCTTTTTATCTGGAACATAATCTGTCCAACCGTGAAATCTCTAAATGTATAGAATGTATTTAATAGCTGTAAATCACAAGCCATTGGACACAGCGAGATTCAAATGATAATTTAAAGTATTTATATCCCTTACTGTCGTATTAACGTATTCACCAGAGGACTCAGCTGATCCGGAAAGTCCAATTGGATTCTAGTGAAAATAACGCTAAAGATTACATTTACGGGAAATCAGCATTCTAATGAAATGGGTTTCAATTAGTGGACAATCTGGACAATTTTCCAGAAATAGTGATCATGTGGTCAGAGTTTTCCATCCGCAGACAAGTACGAAGTTAAACGAAATTCAAAGAAATAAGTGTTATTGAAGTGAATACAAATACATCATGGATTATGCTTCTTAATTGGATGTGTTGGACTTCGTCTGCCGGCCATCAGGTATATGAGTGAGTCACACGATGTGATGATAGCGAGGCTGATTTTAGCAGGTGTCTTCCTTGTTGTTTTTTGTTCTCTACAGGTTCTAGGCTTGGCACAATGAGGGTGGACTGTCTGTCGTTATGTAAGTTAAATACCCTTGTTATCCCGGGGCTCTCAGGGATGAGTACCAACAAGAAGATAAGTGTGTTCATGAAGTTTTGTATTATGCCCTGTGTTTGTGATGTATTTGATCCGTCTTATCGTTGGACATTGGCAGTGGCGCAAATGCTTGTTTTCCGCAAACCTTGGTTATGGTACGCCGCTCTTTGAGTGAAATGACCGTCAGTACGGCGCTAAACCCAAATGCAACAACCAGAAAAATAACAGTCGACATTTTATGTCACATGATGTTTTATCTAGAATAAATTATAATAAAACCAATGATGTACCGTTATGCTTGATTTGGTATATTTGGAGCAGACTATATTGAGAAAAATATGTATGGATATATATGGTACAAGGAGAGATAGGTATACAGTTAACCTGATGTTGAGGTGTACAGTTTCCTTCCAATGTATCCGCCCCTCAAATGCGTGTTTGATACAAACATGCGTCCCCGAGTAGGCTTGGAGATTTATTACAAGAAGGTTTATAAGTAAAGTTAGGGGCTTATAAATCAAAGGTAGTTTATCTTCCCTCCAGTTAGCTACATTTTAGGAAACCTTTGATTCCAACTCACTAAAAAAGCACATACATCTTAACAAAAAAAGCGCAGCATACAGTAAAATGGAGAAAACAGTAGAAAACCCCAGCAATAAATAGCTGTTCCTCACGAGTGATTGAAACAGGAATTATCTACAACCGCAATTGTTTCGAAGACCATTTACTATTGAGCCGGCCATATTGTTGGCAAGGAGCGATACCAACTTTGTTTAACTGGTTATGTAAGGTTCCAGGAGAAGATGTTTTCATCCTAGTATGATCTTTAAAGTAAAGCTTTCGAAACGTGCTTGATGTAAGTCATTATCAGGCTCTAGAAGTCCAAGGTGACCTCGATTGATATAATAAATTGGTCTAGGATTTCGTTTGTCTCCAGTTAACGAACCGTAGACTGATTATGATTTGGCACTAGTGTGAGGCGAAGTGTAAGTTATAAGAAAATTAATGGCCTGGTACAATTGAAGTGTGCTGTAAAAAGTTATAAAATATAAACCTATAAACTGTGCAATGAATTTTCAGACTAAGTCTATGGAAGAGAAAAAGACAAGAACATTCACCCTGGAACAGCATGAACTATTCAAATAAATTGATGACAATTGGTCGTACTGATAACATAGGAATTTGTTTCTAAAGTATGTTATTGAGGCGATTTTGAAGTCATTTTAAAAAAGGCAATGTCCCATTGAATGTAATGAACGGTCATTGCATCGCATTTCTGTAGAAATACAAAGATGGAATGGGACGTGTGGTTTCTTTACAATACATGGTGTATTCAACACCTTTATATGTTTTGTCCTTATTTTCATAAGATCAATATCACCCAAACTATATAGACCCCAATTTTGATAGATCAGTCCAATACTTTAAATGTTCTGGGATGTAATAACGCGTGTGAGGGCAATACGCCCCAGCAAAATAACTTATGTAAATATACAGCTTTAGGCTATAACGAGCCTATTTATCTTTTTTACCTTTGTGCTACATATTGCTGATTAGTTTTACTTTTATTTAACTGATGTACATTTACATATGCTTTTTATTACATATGTTGAAACGATTTTCACTTAGACGAAAAACTATTTGACATTGTAAAATAAAGATGTATTTTGTATTTTACATATGTAAAATAAACATGTATTTTACACATCAATGTTTTTGTTAAACATGTAAAATTATTTTTATCGTATCAGTAAATTATAACAGGAAAACCTTATTATTTTACCTATGTGAAAATGACCTTCAATTATCGCTATAAAATTAACATTTATTTTACATATGTTCAAAAGAGTTCCATTTCTCTGAAATGCTGAGAAATGATTTATCTTCACAGCAATGAACTAAATTCATCCTTCGTTTCTGCTCGTTTCTTCTTGTGTAGGCTTTTAATGACAAGAAGATAGGAATATATTTCATCCACGGGCTAAACCAGAGAATCGGTTGGGCAAGTGTAGTCTCAGCAGTGCACACTCCCCTGTCGAGAGGGTTGATCAGAAAATGCCCCCTCCCCCTGCAGCGAGATAACAGCAACAACAAAGCAAAGCGGTGACTGCCAAATCTCGAATAGCATCTAACTCGCCTATATTTTCGGCCGACAACGACTGATACACCAAACATTCGATGGTGAATAAAACCATTCACGGTTGCAAATTAATAGTGATTATAATATCAGGCGACTGCCATATCCTATTTAGGTTTTTCTTGTAGTCTACATCCGTTTAGAAGCTGTGTAAATGAAGTCTGTAATGGGTGTCTTGCGTTCTTTTTTCCACATATCTACAAAATAGTTCCACTTCACTTTTAATTTCACATTAGCGAAGGAAAATTTCCTCATATATAGAATAAAAGTTTATTTTAGATATGTCAAATTGTTTTTTGACAGCAGTTAGAAAACAGCAGTTCTTTCAAAATATTTAACAAAAAAAATATTTTACACAGAAGTGAAAATTTTGTCAGATATGTGTAAATTTGTTTAGATTTGTTACGTTTACAAATGTGAAATAAAGTCATTATTATTATTTGTGAAAAATTATTTAGCACATGTATAATAAAGTCGGAAGTGATAAAAGGGTTTGCCACAGTAAGCAACCTATAAGACAACGTTTGCCAGCAGCGTAGTTTTAGGTTTATGTTGTGATATATATATATATATTATTTGACGTCCAAAGACTAGTTTGAGACAAAACAACGACACACAAACGTTAGTAGGCCGCTGAGATATCTTGTCAGAGCTGTAGTTAACATTTTAATACGATCCACAATTTTAGTAATTGCAATTAAATCTTTGTCTCACCCAAAGTCATTAATGCTTTGTCTTGGGAGAACGAAATCAAAATTAACATTGAAACACTATATCGATAATAACACCAGCCGCTCCATTCAATAACGTTCTGTGTGGGTTTACAAGATAAATCACAGTCTATCAGACTTTGTATGTTTTTGGTTGGTTGACAGGTAACTCAGCAGTGACAGGCATAGTATCGATTATCTACACATGTCCATATTTGCGTTTGGTTAATAAGCAAACAATAGTGCATACGATATGGAAAGAAGATAGTAGGAAAAAGTAATACGGGAAACGTTGTGATCTTTAATAAAAAATTTAAAAAAAAAAACAGATACCAGAGTTTTAACTAAAATATTAGAGTTTCTTCATTCTCTCTTGCATTTCAGTGAGAAACCGATTAGCTGTCATTATGAATATATATGCAACCGGCATATTTTGTGACTAGACAAGGTACTATGTGTTATTAAACATTTATCATTAAATGAAACAAGAATTCAAAAAAGAATCCGGCTGCTTTTGTCAGGGCGTATGTATACAAATTCAGCGGCTGTTGTCAAGGCGTATGTATCCGAATTCAGCTGCGTTTGTCAAGGCGTATGTATACAAATTCAGCGGCTGTTGTCAAGGCGTATGTATACAAATTCAGCGGCTGTTGTCAAGGCGTATGTATACAAATTCAACTGCTTTTGTCAAGGCGTATGCATACAAATTCAACTGCTTTTGTCAAGGCGTATGCATACAAATTCAACTGCTGTTGTCAATGGGTATGTATACAAATTCAACTGCTTTTGGCAAGGGGTATATATACAAATTCTGCTGTTTTTGTCAGGGCGTAGTTATTCAAATTCAGCGGCTTTGACCAAGGTGTATGTATTCAAATCCAGTTGCTTTTGCATTACCCACATTCTCATGTGTTCAGCTCCACGTCTGTAGCATATCCTTGTTTAAAAACATCTTGCAATGGAAATTAGCGGATACGCCAATATAGAAGGACATAAATGTGATTTATTGCCGACTTTGAGATTTTACCAAATGAGTTCAAGAGCATTTTCTGTTAAATGCATTGATTGGGTCAGTTAAACTAACGAAAAATCTGTCTTTCCAGATTAGAGCCCAAGCTTTTTGGTAAACAAAGGAATTAATTACTGATAAAAGTATTCTGTGCTGATGTGGACAGAAAAAGTGAGAGAAATATCTGGTTGAATCGGTATGAAACATATTTTAACTTTTATTTCTAACCTTATATTAGACTTTATTTAATAAAATAAATTGTATTATAAAAATATGTATTGGAACACTTTCAATAAACCCTTCCCCTCCCATCCATTGGACAGATCGGCCTGCACATCAAAATAATCCTTAAACATTTACAATAAACAGTACACTCCCATTGGCGTCGTATCCTAAATGTTTTAGGTATGGTAAACACTAAATCTAAGACTTATCTTAATCCTTAATCAACACAGCCTGGCATTAACAATTACCATCAACATAACACTTAGTTTGACGTCATGCCTTACATGACTGTTGTACCCCAAAGCCCAGCATATACCAGGCCATGTGTCCCTGATACAACTAGGACATATGTAAAAACCAGAAATCCCTGTTAATCTCAAAACATAATAACACATCGACGAAGATACACCAGGGTCGGCTTTCTCAAAGAACTATATAAGGTGGATCACTAATCCATTATAAGCAATGTAATCTGACTTTAGCAAATAACACCATATCGCACAATTCGGCCCAAGACTCCAAGTCGGTAATATCAGCCATCTGAAATGAAACCTATATCATACACGAAATGGGTCAAGGTGAAACCCTTTAAACAAATATCAACATATAAAACACCGGAAATCTGATGCAGGCCATCCAAAGCTGTAAGTAAAATCCCAATATTAACAATCACTGTATGGCACGTCGTTTTATCACTTCAACCTTTATTCTAAATATGTCGAATAACTTTTGCTTTTATATAACTGATGTAAAAAAATTTCAACATATGGGAAATTCTTTTTTACTTATGTTGAAGAGATTTTCACTTATGTAAAACAAACGTTTATTTGAGATATGTACAAGGGAGTTCCACTTATCGAACAAAAGAATACAACATATGTGGAAAAGAATTCAACATGTGCGGAAAAGAATTCAACATATGTACAATAAATGTAGAAGTGATAAAACGGCTTGCCATATCACTGGGGCTTTTAATCCCCTCCCCTTAGTCAGAATTAATTGCTTCTATTAATACACCTATTTTTAGACCCAAATCAATCCCATCATATGTTGTAACTGAAAACTCATCCTTGTTATATATACTTTTAGCTGTTATGATGATGGCAAAATACTTCATGGTAATATTGAGATCACAATGAATCCCTCGTTATTCGGATTCGCCTTTCTTTATAACATGTGTTTTTATTCGTTTTCTAGATTCATGCTTAATAAACAAAAATCCTTACCTGATTGTACCTTGCTTCTATAGAAATCTGAGAATACCGGTAAAGCTGCTTAACAATAGGTAAACTCAGATACCTGTCTGTTTTTACATGAACAGAGTTAATAAAGAGACTATAATCCATGTAGTTGATAGATTAAGCACTCTAATTAACCAACGTCCTTGGGAAACTAATGGCTTAACGGACACTTACCTGAGATCAAGGACGAACAGGTATATATCATTCAGTTACCTGTTACTACCCGTGATTAAACCTGGATTAGTATAGATATACTATCTATTAGTATAAATATACTAATCCAAGGTTAAACAGAACATTTGGATTCGGAAAATATAGTAATGCGTAAGTGTGTTGGACACGATTTTTTACGTTGTTAAGTAATTAATGCATTTTTAGCCAATCTTTCAAGGGTTTTTTTGTTTCCACCAGAAAAATATTATTTTGAAATTGAATAATGGTCTAGAACAAATGTGCTGGATAATAAATAATCTGAGAGTATAGACTAAGTTAATATTACATGATTAAAAATAGGTTGTTAATAGTGAGAATAGCTATGGATTAAATGTTATGACAAGCGACTTAATGTCTTCTGATACAAATAAGTTTACGGTATCCTGTCTGTTCAGACATATCTAGTTAATGTTTCTTTTATAGAATCATCATTCGTGTTTTGTTTTGTGGAAAGCAATGCTAAATTTTATTCAACATACAAGAGCGAAAGGTGTTGTTTTTTTTTTGGTTTTGTTTTGTCGTTTTGACAACTAAATATCAATTTCATTTCAACTCGCACAAGAATAAAAATAAATACTTAAAGTAAAGTAAGACCTAGTATAACGTTAGACTGAAATATCGATCTATTTCACGACAAAACGGTCCCTTGATCATGGTATATTTGTCTATCATGTGGTAGAATGGTATACCCATAAATGGAGATATTGTGACAGACAACGGACACGTATTGGTGTATAAACTATTAAAAATTAACAAAATAAGACTAAATTTTATACAGTCGTACGTAAATCGAAACTTTCTAACCTCAGTTCTGTGTATAAAATGGAGATTTTGGACATTGGTATACGATGCCACAGAACAAATGTCAGAGAACAAATGCCTCAATGAGCGGCTCAACTGTATGATTAGATGTAAAGCCAGCAACAGAGCACATACCGCAATACAGCTGTTTGTCTGCACAGGTAAATTAAGCCTTGGTATTGTTCTCTCTGATTAGTTAATCAGCATCTCGTGTCTGGGAAAATCGGATGATATTTTAAAAAAAATGTGTTGGTTGAGTTTTGGCAATATTTCAATAACTTACTCAAAACATATATGAACCTCCAGCCTGGAACGGAATGAATTATTCAAAAAGAGTGACAACAATTGGTTGCACTTCTAACGGAGGAATTTTATTAGTTAATTAAAGTTGAACAGGGCAGTGTTGCATTGAATGTTATGAATGGTGGTGAGACAGTTGATCAGAAAATGGTCCCCCTGCAACGATATTACAACAACAAACTAAAGCCATTGACTGTCAAATGTCGAATAGAGACTCACTTGCGTATATTTTGGGCCGACAACGACTGATACACAAAACCATACATTCTATGCTGAATAATACCGGATATTTATCTATTACTGTGACAAATTAAAAGTGAGTTTTTTTTATCAGGCGACGCATTTATCCCATTAATTATTTTTTGTAGTCTACATCCGTTAAGAATGAGAATGAAGTCCGTAATTGATGTCTTGGATGCTTTTTTCACATATTTACAAAATAGTTGCACTACTGTTTTTATTTTACATAAACCAACAAAGATTTTAACATATGTAGAATAAACGTTTAGTTTACAAACGTCGAGTTCTTTTTTAGAAGTTTAGAATTGTTTTTCAGAACTGATTTCAAGATATGCTTTAATTTTTTGCATAGGACTGGTGAAAATGTTTACCACGTAATTATGTGTTGTCTTTTTAATGGGAGAACGAAACAAGAATAGACATTGAAACACTGTATCGATAATAATACAAGACTTTCTAGTCACTAACGTAGTCTGTGGTTTCACAAGATAAATCACGGTCTAACAGACCTCCTCTGTCTTTGGCTGCATGACAAATAACTCAGCTGAGACAGGTATTGTATCGGTTCTTTACACGTCCGTATCTACGTTTGGTTATTAAACAAACGACAGTACATCCGACATGGAATGAAGCTAGAGTGATAAGTAATATGGGAAAAGGTATTATCTTTAAATTAAAAAAAAAACAGATACCCTAGTTTTAATCCTAGGGTAGGCAAACAAGAATTTCTGTCTTTATATGATTTTTAAAAAATGCTTCCTTGCGTTTAAATGAGACAACCATACTTTTTCTTTATGGTGGATCTTTATGAATAATATATATTACAACTGACGTTTTTGGCAACTTGACAAACACTGTGTTAGTAATGATTTATGTTAAAATAATATTAAGAATCAAAACAGATACAAGATAAAAAATATGCCAGAATACTGTGGGATTGTCGTGACTCCTAACTTACTGTAAACTACTTTTAGAAGTTATTTTTCGAGAAGACGGCTTCTTTTGCCTGTGGTGCTGACTTTCTGAAGTAAACAACGTGTAGTTATTCAAATCCAATTGCTTTTGTCTGGGCCTTATTATTCAAATCCAGCTGCTTTTGCGAGGGCGCAATTGATCCAAGCCCGCTACTTTTGTCAGGAAGCAATTGTTCAAATCCAGTTGTTTTGTCAGGGCGTAGTTATTCACATCCAGCTTGAACTTCTGAATTTATTTTATAAAATAAATTGTATTATGAAAATATATATTTGGAACACTTTCAATAAACCCGTCCCCTTCTATCCACTGGTCAGATCGGCCTTGACATCAAAATAATCCTTAAAGAGAGGTAAACGTTGTAACTATACATTGCACTCACATTGACGTCATATCTTACA
>JARFOD010007469.1:0-11548 GCA_031763545.1 Mopalia muscosa | reverse complement strand
ATTTATTTGTATTCGTGGGGTTACTATGAGTCTTTGTTATTTTGCGACTGTGGTAATTGAATTTGATATAAGTGAAAAAAATAAATGTGAAAATGGCCCAGTTTTTTTAAATCACAGAAAGGACGTTTAACATAAATTAATGTTATGAGAAACATGCGATATAAGCAATGGGTTGAAATATAAGGCCAATGGAGCGAACGAAAAGTAGATTTCGTGGAATCCCAATATCATTGTGATACGATGAACGGAATCCACAGACATAAACTTATAAAACTGTATATTGTAAAATTATAAATAGATCTATTGAAAAATAATGTTCATGCTGTTACCAAAATAAAACATTCTTCATCTTATACAATTTTTCAAATTCAAATGTCTGGGGAAAGTTACCCCTTCTTTGTCACACTTAAGTAAGACGACAGAAATCTATAACAATTTACATCTTAAATTCACTCTATCTGTTTGATACTCGATGAGCTCTCCAAACAATGGCTGCTTTTATGCCAAATGGGCTCCCCTAACACTCTGGTTGCGTTGATACACAATGAGTTCCCCCAACACCCTGGTTGCTTTGATACTCAATGAGCTCTCCCAACACTCCGGTTGCTGTAACACTCAATAAGCTCTTCTGTCAGACTGGATGCTTTGAAACCCAACGGGCTCTTCCAACACCCTCGTTACGTTGAAACCCAGTGAGATCTTCTAACGATCTGGTTGCTTTGACACCCAATGGGTTCTCCAAACACTCTGGTTGCTTTGATACTCAAGGAGCTCTTCCAACACTCTAGTTGTGATAATATACAATGAGCTTTTCCAACACACTGGATGCTTTGATACACAAGGAGCTCATCCAACACACTGCATGCTTTGATACACAATGAGCTCCTCCAACACTCTATTTGCTTTGACACTCAATGAGCTCTTCCAACGCTTTGGCTGCTTTGCTACTCAGTGACCCCAGCCCCTCAACGCTGTGGTTGCTTTGATATGCAATGAGATCTCCCAACACTCTAGCTGCTTTGATACTCAATAAGCTCTCCCAACACTCTGTTTTGATACGTATACCGATGTCTCGTAACACACTGGCTGTTTTCACACTCAATAAGCTTTCCCAACACACTGGCTGTTTTGACAAATAAGCTCTTCTAACACTTTGGCGGTTTTTTACTCAATGAGCTCTCCCAACACTTTGATAATTAAATAGATATTCCAATACTCTTATTACTGCTACAATAAATAATCTGTTTTTGCATTGAGTATGATAATTCTGCACCTCTGTCATTTCCTCCCTGGCCTCCGTGTTTATTTTACATAAAAATTCTTGTTGACGTTAATTAGAATTATTCCTAATAGATATTTAAAGCAGATTGGTTTTAACAAATATAGCTGTGTCAAAACAGGTTATTATATTAAGCTTAGACCTAACTCGCTTACATTGAAGTACTATACTTTTGTCACAAGCATTGGGATCATCCTGAAATAAAAGTCGTATGAATCAACCCTGTTTGCTAGTGCAATGTAAAGTATATGTTGCAACATGTCGCCTGTGTAATCAAATGGTATGCAATGCATAGTGATAAAGTAACATACTTTACATAGCAGTCCTTTGGACGGCGTCCGTTTTATCGTGCATATCGTTAAACAAGCGCATATAAAAATAAAACGCAAAATTGCACAACCCAAGATTTTGCAAAATTACATCTCAGGCCAAATGTTGCCTTCATAGTTGTATATATATATATATATATATATGTGTGTGTGTGTATCTTATACTCGAATAGTACTCCATGAATAGGCGTTAAGCTCATGTGTCGCTATTGTAAAGAAGAAATGTTGTCAACAAAAAAATACCTGAATAGAATTTGTGGGCTTTCAACAGCAGTCAACCGACAAGTCCGAGACATTTGGCACGGTAAATTCGCCTTTTATAACAGCTTTCTGTGAACTGAGGAATATTACACTAGCATATCGAACGTGTTCACCGTATATACATACATTATTTAGACTTTCAAAATGTCTACCAAACTTTGTGTTGGCTTGATCGCTATGGATTTTAAATCTCCGGTCTAAGAAGAGACCGTAAACAGTTGTACAGAATAGGGACGAATACACTGTTGACGATGGGAAAGATATTGCCAGCTGTGTATTTGACGATTTGGGGGATCGTCGCGATGGTCCAAGGTGTAGAGTATTCTGATGGTAAGATTAACTAAGTTCGTGCCTACAATTTTTATAGCCTGTACATCTTTGATATAAGTATATCATTATCTAACGTATGAGGCTGATATTAAAAATATCCAAGCCACTATCTAATTACAAAGACTTGGAAAGTTTGCAATTTTTAGAAATAATATATTTAAATGTTTAAAAGGCTTTTCTCTTTCTCTTTTCTACCAACAAGGGAACCGTATCTTTCACTGACACTTAACACGAAACTTTATGTAAAAACATTTTTGAAAGACTTTAGAATATGGATGACAAGTATAATGTATTTTTACTCACACTGCAAAGCCATATGAATGCTAATTAAGACAAATCGGGAATGTTCATGAAATTGTATGAAGGAATGAGGTAAAATAAATACTGAGTATTCTTATTCTTTATCAAAAAAATTCAATTTAAGTACATTTTTAAGCACAGAAACTATCTTGGTCTTTTAGTGCTTCATAAATATTAATATTCTTATCGAACTGGGCTGGGTTGTTCACAAGATAAGCCAGGCTTCAAGTTCTTACGTCACAAAGGAAATCTATTGTGACGTGGCGTCGTACAGCATTGGTTTAAAGTTAATTACACTTTTGGACAACTGGAGCCGGATAAAGTATAACTAAAAGTGAATTTAAATTCAAGTACCAATAAAACAACTCCTCGAACACATTTCTTCTAGCTTTCGTAAAATCTCTTTATTCGCCTACTTTTTATCGATATGAGGAATTGCCACTGATCTAAATATTTAAGGATTAGACTGAAACAAAAAGAATTAAATTCTTGTGAATTGTATATACCATTCAATGTTTATATCTACAGAGTGTATCCATATTGTGTTTGTGTAAATGATTTTTTCATTTTGTTTTAGATGGCCTGGTGATTCGATGGTTATCCGTATGTAATTACGACCAGGAAACCAAAATCCAGTGTCAGTATGGAAATTTTGTTCGTGTGGAAAAAGTAATTGATGGCACAAAGATAGCTCCTTGCTCAGAAAACTGTTGTCAATGGAATAAAACCTCGGACTGTTATCTTCCAAGCCGGTACACCTTTTTTCAGAAAGACATATGTTCAAACAAAACAGTCTGTAATATTTTCAAGACAGGTGGAAGTGGCCTTGGATGTGGAATTAGTACGTACGTAGCTGTCGGCTTTGTATGCGTAGGCGATGGTGAGTAGTTTCTTCGTTCACTACGTACAATCTCACACTTGCTTTAGAAAACAAGCTGAAACTAAGAAGTATCCAAAACACGGATATATTTTTACTCAAACCGTTAACCTATCCTTACCACGAAAATAAATTCTTTATCGCCATTGCCCCATCATGACCAGGGATATAATTTCGTTTATACAATTGTTCCACCTTGACCAGGGATACAAGTTGGGTAAATTCGTTGCCCCATCCTGAACAGGGGGATACAAATTCGGTAATACCATTGCCCTATCGTGACCAGGGATTCACATTCGGTAATACCAGTGCCCTATCCTGATTAGGGATGCAAATTTGTTAATAACATTGCCCTATCCTTACCAGGGATACAAATTCGGTAAGACCATTGCCTATCCTGACCAAGGATGCAAATTCGGTTATACCATTGCCCCATCATGGCCTGGCCAGAGATACAAATTCGGTAATACCATTGCCTAATCAGGGATATAAATTAGTTAAAATCCTTGACCTATCCTGACCATGGGGATAAAAAAAATCTGTAATACATTGCCCTATCCTGACCAAGGATGAAAATTCGGTGATACCATTGCCCAATACTGACCAGTGATACAAATTCGTAAAAATCAATCCCCCATCTTAACCAGCAATACAAATGTGTAAAAACCCTTGCCCCATCCTGATCAGGGATATAAACATGGTAATACATGGCATTATTCTGAAGAAGGATGCAAATTCGATAATACCATTGCCCCATCCCGACCAAGGATGTAAATTCGGTAATACCATTGCCTTATCAGATTGTCCTATCTTGACCAGGGATGTAAATTCCGTAATACCATTGCCGTATCCTAACCAGGGATGCAAATTCAGTAATACCATTGCCCAATCCTGACCAGGAATATAAAGTCGTAAAATCCCTTGCCCCATCCTGACCAAGAATGTTAATCCGCTAATACCATTGCCCTATCCTGGCCATGGTTATAAATGCGCTATAATCATTACCTCATACTAGCTACACATACAATTTACCCATCCTGACCATGGACATATATTCGTTAATGCCGTTGATATGTACTGATCACGGATATAAATTCGTTAATATCCGTGCCACATCCGGACCACGGTTATAAATTATTTAATACCTGTGCCTCATTCTGACCACGGAAATAAACGCGTTACTGCCTGTGTCCCATCCTGCCTACGGATATAAGCTCTTAAAAAAACATTAACGCATCCTGATTACGGACATACATTCGTAAATGTCATTGATATATACTGGTAACGAATATAGATTTGTTAATACCCGTGTCTCATCCCGACCTCGGATATAAACGCGTTACTACATCCTGACCAAGGATATAAATTCGTTACTGCCTGTACCCCGTCCTGACTTCAGATAGAACTTCGTTGATATACTACAGGAATTTTAGACAAGTTTTTTTCTAAAAGTTTACTTTTTGTAACTAAAAAAGTTACATTACAATCACTCAAATCTGTAAGTCACGTGGGGTCACATGCGCCTGGACACTTGGTCACTTGGTATCTGTATAGTTGTCAGTCAAATACCATAGCCAGTGGTATGTTTCTTGAGTTCCTTGGATATTTGACAAAAATAGAATTGAGAAAGAGGAGAGCAATGGAGATAGCCAGGGGTTTTCGGACAAGGTTTCTAAAAAAGGGATAGGCTGAAATCGACAGACATCGAGATCTGAGCTGTACCAATTGAATTCTTTATTTTAAACTTGAACTATTAGAACAACTCCACACTACCAGGTTATAGGTTATATCTGCACTCGTTAATTGTAAATTAACTAAAGTACTATTTAAAGGCAGGAATTATTGCCTTCCCTTTATACTAAAATCAATGATAATATTTTTAATTCGAAACTTGTCTTGTGTTATTATATTTCGGTCGTCACTTGTTGAGGGCTGTATATGATCTCACGTGTATGCAGATGTAAAATTCTTTGAAATACGCTTCCACTGTATGTATCATCTCGAAAGGATTTTAATAGTTTGCATACAAGTAATTGAGGCTTTTTCTTTGTTTAATAACATCTATAGAAAAGGCAAGCTTTCTTTGTACTATAGCAATACATAAGCAGTTTTTGAATTAAAGCATTATACAATAAATATTCATGCTGCATCCGAATCCTGATTACAATTCACTCTTGGTTATTAAAAATGTATATTCTAACACATTATGTATATATTGAATTTATTAATGTAGCATTTACATTTTTTTTTACATTTAAAACAAACAATTTATTCTTGAGGTACCAAATTGAAACAAACACCAGGTCGTCTGGGAAAGCGTTCCATTCGCACGACTCTTGTAATTTCTCGAGAGGATAAGTAAAATAAAATGTGAATGTTATGAGCGGCGTTGAAATAGGTCGCCCTGGCCTGTTCACCATTCCACTCCATCTTTTTTGGAAATAAATATTGTTTAAATCAAGTAAAATAACAACCAAATAAAGTGCTGTTTTATGTTACGTAAATTTTTGTCAGATATCTAATTATGTACTTACATATAATCTAATAATCATAGCTTGACAGATTATTTACTGATAAGAGATTAAGAAAAGTTAAAGAAGGTTTTCAAGTGTAGCTGAAAGTTGTCCACGCCCTTAGGTCAGTTTGTTTAAAGAGTAGCAATGCTGTCTTTACTTAGCATTTTAGGGAAATTAACTTTCCAACATTATGGAAACGCTTCACATTTTGGTTGTGCAAGTGTTCAATTATTGCTGTGTGACGTCATCTGAACAGAAATTCGATCAACCGGCCCAGTGGCGATGTTATGCAAAACACACTTCTATTCTTTATGCAACACGGATTGCTCAGGTGTGTCAAAATAAATATTAGCATCATCTTATAGTGGATATACAAATGGTGTTTATATATTGGCGCTAGTCACGGCCTCTGATACTCTCAAAGAAGCGTATTTTTAAAGTTGTATTCTTTAAGGCTGTATTTCCGAGTAGGTTCTTAGCAATCAAATGAATTGCTATACACGATATAATCATTCTGTAGACATTGAATTAAATCTAGTTCATTGGGGTCAATTGAGAATCTAAGAAATCTGCCCTCCACAACAAAACTGACTGAGACCCACTTAAGTAACCCTCGAAAGTAAAACCTGTTTCTAAAGTACCTAGGTATATATTATAATATCAATAAAACATGTCTTTAGACAAGCTAAGTTTTGAACATGCTATATTTAGAACTTCCTTGATGCAGTTGATTCCAAAACTAAATGTCGTGTTATTTTCAAACGAAAATCATTAAGGTCACCATCATGACAGAGATATGCGATAAAATATAGTATTATGTGAATGGATGCGAATATTTGATTTTCTAATCACTAATTGTACGAATTTATTGATGTGGTCATATGGTGAACTAAGCTATCGGAGTCCAGGTCCAATATATAGTGATACAGACCCTTGAGAAGCATTTACTGAGGCTATTTTGCAAAACAATAATCTAAAGTTGTGTATGCCAATCACTTGTTATATTCATTTAACCACCTTTAACAAATCATCAGAGGCTTTTCACTTTCCTCCGACTTGATTTCGATGAATGAGTTCTATATGCTCCCTGTACGCTGTGTTATATATATGATAACTTTTATGGTGATTTATACAGACCACCAGGACCCCTATAGACCTCGAGCCTCTGTACTTGGTCCGTGCGACTACTTGAGATCACTTTTACTCAGCATTAAGCTTATCAAAAGTCCAGAACCGACCTAATACACGACCTGAAATCTACTTTACAATACAGTACACAATAATATCAGGTGATAGATGATAACATTGACGAATATTTCCAGTGCAAGTTGTAAAAGTTTAATAGATATTATGTCTGAAAAGTATTTAGCTTTATACCACCATTGTGTTTGCTAGTTGAGATAAATTTTACCGGTAGATGTCCATACAGCCCGGGAATTGAACCACTACTCAAGGAGTCAGACACTAAATATCCGGAAAGAAATACTGAATACATAGATCACTCAACAAAGCGAACTACTTAGATCTGTCTCGGACTGCCGTGGGTTCGATTTCCATGCTGGCATCGGTTCTTAAAATCTTCTTAACAATAATATACATGCTTTGTTGATAAAGACAACTATATCATTTTTGCATTAAGTTGACCTTTTAAATACTCATTTCAATACAATTGTTTTATTGTCATTTAAAGCTTAGATCAACACAGTATAATAATGGTTAATTTGAATGGAATTGCAAGTTAAGTATTAATTTTAAATTATCAAGGATTGCTTATGGTTGTACAAAAACTGTAAAAACATGTAAGTCATTTACAACATTAAAATTTTTCAATAATTTTTTTCCAAAGAAATTTTAAATTCAACAAAGAAAATTATGAAGAAACTTAAATGTTGTAAATGACTTACACGCTCTTACTGCGTATAGCTTTTTTCGACAAGACGCCATCCTTGATAAATAGAATTTAAGGTAATTTCACACGGGGAAAGATGTTTTTATTATCCACAGTGTTATAGGTCATAAACTCTCATCTTAGGTGGACCTACAACCACAGAATCTACCACAGAATCTACAACAGAATTTACAACAGAATCTACCACCACATTACCAAGCACTCATCTGCCCAGAGAAGGTGGCATTCAAAAGGACGAAACCAGCCGTGAGTACCATTAAATATTAGCAGAATGGCAGGAGCAGTGGAATATTTCCCAGAAAGGTACAACTGTAACAACTAAGCACAACCTATACGTGAGCAGTGCTCAGAAAACAGGGTAGAAAAATTTCCCATCGACAAAAAATGAAATGCTAGAATTCGGGCAGAAACCATCCGGCTGTACACTGACAATGCACTGAATCACAATTTTTAAACTTAAAATTAATACTAATCGGAATTTTTGTATAATTGTTTCACTAAATGCAGGCTAATAATGTTAATTTTCGTATTAACAAACTATAGTTAAATTTGGACCTCGAAGGGGCCTACCATCCTTAAGGTTAACCGTTGACTGGGTATGTACTTGAAACTATGGTAGGTCAATTGAATATTCATGCGAATTGGAAGAATATTTTAAACAGTGTTTGAGTAACTATCTGCTAATTGAAAAATAAATTGTAACATAAATTGTCTTTTATTTTCTCTATTTTCTTGTAGTTGGATTGGCATTGGGTGTATCAGTTGGGTGCACCGTCTTGCTTTGTCTGATATTGCTCCTCGTCATATACTTAAGGTGTGTTTAATATTATATAATACAAAATAATTTAGAATTTAATCTTGCTGATTTGGATGTATTTCTTTGGGGTATATTAAGACTACATTGCTTGTGTCCAAGGTGGAGGGTGGAGGGAGAAGGTGAATAAGCATATATTTCCAATCATGAGACAAGCTCGAAGGTCTCACAATGTTTAGGGGCCCGCGGCCGTGGCCTGGTGGTAGCGTGTGCGCTAACTTAACTTAACGGGCTTCGAGTCACATGTTGTGGCTCCAGCAATCGTGGGGGATGTTTTTACGAGGTTTCCTTCCGGTTTTCCACTGTAATAAGGCCAGGTGCAGTCTGAAGTGGACAATCCGTCGCCATATAAGTGGAAAACCCTTGAGTACGACGTTAAACCCCAATCAAACAAACAAAATGTTTATCGATTGGTAAAAAGGATAATTTTTTTATCAAATTGAAGTTAAACGCTATACAGAAGATTATTTTACCCGAATTCTCTGCCAACTTACGCGACAAAACAGGGCAACGACAAGACACGCAACAACAACAGGTCGCTTTCGCATTGTCCCTCGTAGCCCTGGGAGATGGTGCGCAACTTTAATAAGACAGAGAATTCATAGATAAACATAAAAGATACATACAAGTAAGATCAAACGTTAAACTCTATCGCAAGTTCATTTGGAACACTTTGCTGTATTTTTATGTACTGAACTACATTTTATACTTATTATTAAGACCATTCCTTATCTCTGAATTGGAGATTGTATACTAGCATCACACAAATGTTTAGGGATATCAGACGCTATGGCGATCTTTCCATGGCGTTGAACTGTCGATCTGCTGTACTGCTTAAACCTTCATTCTAATGGCCAGGTCTTATTTATTGTGGACTTATGTAATAGTCATAAAATTGAAGCTACCAGGGCATATCTGCTGGAATTTGGCCATGTTGTGTTGATCAATTACTGTATATTAGCAAATGTCTGCATTCGTAAACGTGCACTTTCGCATGACATTTGTAGTTAGGTAGATTTTCCATATTCGTGCCGTTTTGACTGGTGGATAAATAATACTAAATGTCACAAAAAAGGGGAATACCCCAAAGTCATTACTTTGGGATTTTCAGTGTGCTCTAATGATGAAATAGTAAAATGTTTTTTTGAAGCAAGCATAATTGTATGTATATTACTAGTATATAATTATGTTTAAAATAAAGCGCAACCAAATGTTTATCTTTGAGCTGCAGGATGCCAGATTTTAATTCCTAACTAAATTCCATTATTGCAGGTACTATCGAGGGAAGAAAGATTTTCGGCGTGCCAGTAAAACACCTCCATCTGTCACAGAGCTCGGTATAAAAGTGGACAAATCACAGAACGCCGTCAACTCCATGTCCCGATTTAAGTTAGATAAGGACATGTTTACGAAAGGCTCTTGGTCGAACACCGGCTACAAACAGTTCGGTATATCAGGCCAAAATCCAAACATGTCCTATTCTTTTTTGTCACCTGGAAACCTCTGGAAGCAGGCTAGCTGGTTGAGTGCTTTGAACAATTACAGCGAATTACCTGGATCCATGGGAAGTTATCAGCCTAAACACTTAGGTAAGCAGGGAAAGGGTAATCCTTACAGCAAGAGTCACGAAGAGGATGGAGGCAGTCTGGGCTCTGCGGACGATCTAAATGCCCTACCAGATATACACATCTTCTCCATACCAGAAGGTCGTGCTAGCCCAGATAGTGGTGTGGATAACATAGGCTACATTTTTCCGGTTATAAAGGAGCCGACAAGAGAGGATAATTTAGGTCACCTCCAGAAACTGGAGCTAGAAACGCAAGGCGAAAAAGCTGACAACAATGGACTCGAACTCACAATGATATTTCAACCGAAGCCACACATAGGTGACGAATTAAAGGTCACCATAGCATCCGCAGGGACTGATCAACAATCTCTCATTCCAAATATCAATAATACTGTTGTCACAAAATCACCGGATACTAATGACTCTTTTCAAAGTCCGTCATCGGAATTTTTCGGCAAGGATTTTAGTCAAATGGGCACTCATGACGATATGCTATATTAAATATGACTGTATCCCAAAAATATCCGATATGTATCCAGGCCGGTTGCGGTATATACTTTGGGACATTATTGTAAGACGTCCGCTCACAATTCAGTTTCTTTCTAGGAAAGATAGGAAATCAACTTTGACGAACTCAGCCCTATGATGAGAAATAGCTGTCCACAGGTGGTATCCCGAGTGCTTAAGTTTCAGACAATCGATTACATTTCTATGGGATGGAATATGGCTGCCAACAAGGTGTCGTGCAGGCAGTTGCAAACAACTAAATTTAAAAAACGGTTTCACTTGTCATCGATGATTTGTATTTTTTCCCTAGACATTTCTGCTGCGCGAAGGAGTCAATTACAAGATATATAGCGGTGTGTGCCATAGAATAGCTCAGGTATATGTTCCTAAGAAAGGTCGTTGTATTCATTATGTTTTGTATTGTATAGTACTTGTCTTTTATTAAGTCATATACATTTTATTTATTCGTAAAAATGCACAATTACAAATTCCGAAACAAAAATAGACCTGACACTGATAAACAACTAGGCTTAGAGTTTGAATTGTGTATAAACTATTAACATTTATAAATTCGTAGTTTAATTAGAATACATTTCTTGATCGAATATTGTACAAGCTAAAGTTAATAGTTTTCGCTTTTCAAAAATATTCAATTTTTGTTATAAAAACAAAGGAAAATCACTTCCAATTTTATAGTTACAGTAGTGTGGCTATTATAAAATTAGGCCTACAGTATACTCCCCGGACACGGCGTTAATCGCCAATCAATTTTCCGTATCATTTCACTTTTAGTCATTTAATATCGTACGCTTTTTTTTTAAAGGGCCGGAGGGGGGGGGGGGGGGGGCGGGGCGGGGTT
>JARFOD010007458.1:0-11549 GCA_031763545.1 Mopalia muscosa | reverse complement strand
ATCGAATGATGTGGATTGGAATCACTTTTAGGGCAGGTACTTATTCCATCTCTAATTGATTGATTGATGTTCTACGCCGTGCTTAAAATTATTTTACTCATATGTCGCGGGGTATTCCAACAATAATTCACGTTGTCACAATCAAAATGTTAAGCATTTCCATAATGTTGGGAAGTTAATTTCCCTCTTTGCTAAGTAAAGACTAGAGTTTCTACGATATGCTTCATATAAATTTGAAAAAAACCGTTAACGTACCATAACACTTCAGACGCACCTGGAGCTACATGCATTTGTATTTTGGCCGACTTCCATGTGAGAAAGAGATTTACAGTGCGCACATGACCAAAACAGTTTCGTAATAGCATTATTTTTTTGTTCTACTCATATATTAATGCAGTCTTTATGTTCTAAAATGGCAATATTTTGTCACGAGAATTAATAAAATAAATCGTAAGATTTATATAAAAATTATGCGATAAATTTGATCATAATGCCTTTTTTGTATCTTTAGATTTCTCTATAAAAGCACAAAATCAACCGGGTTATCCACGAGCGTGTTAAAACCGGTGTTTCTTCCGTTTATGACCGGCATACTGTAAGCGGCTATCACAGAGCACGTGTTGCAAACAAAGACTCACGAACGCTCTACTTATTAATATTATTATCCGCTCACCAATTCGGCTCTGGCAGTAAAGCGAGCCTCTGAGCAGCGAGGTAGTAATTATAAAATAAAGGATTAGGGACCAAATTTACCTTTAATTAAGTGAACACAATTAAAATCGATAAGTGACAAATCCGATTCAGAAATTACGGTCGCAAAACAAACATCATTTTCCCGGAGTCTTGTCTCTATGTATACAGTTCCAGAGTAACAAATCTACCGGAAAGCCGTTCGGTTAAAGTGCTGCCGTAATAAGGTGGACATTTCGCATTGAGAATATCTCTAGGAGTTTTAAGGGATTCTATTCAGGGGCTTCGATCAAAATCATTGTCTGGGTGACTCGGCACGGTACAGCGGGCAAACGACGGATTCTATTCTATATACGACTTTGCCGGAGCCCCAAGTGACCCTTTCCCCAAACAGCGGACATCGCTTCGTAATCATGGGAGTAAACAAGGGAAGTGGGCAACGTTGTATTCACCACGACTGCTAAGCCTAGACTAATGCACGGAAATGGCATCTACCGACGCAGAGGGACCCGCAAAAAGTGGAGTTTAGGCAAACTTTTAGCAAAAGCACATCATTGCGGACAATACGGTGTGCGTCTGGCTTGGACCGTCGCCATGGCAGAGCAGCGATTCTGGAAAGCATTATTAAAACGGCCCATCAACTAACCGCTATTAATCAGCACAAAATCCGTGGACAAATTGAAATCCGACTGTTTGACTTCCATTAATGATAGCTCCAAAAAACTGCAGAGGAATACAAAGTGAGAGAAAAGAATGATTGCCCCTAACCTTTAACTTCCCTTCTGAAAGCCCGAGTCGACTATTACGACATATCGCTTCAGTGATCATTTTCAGAATACGACTCCCGTTTCACCTCCCCAGAGAGTTGGTTCAGCGAAACATGATGCAACGTATCCCATTACATGAACTTTGGGCTGTTGCTAAAGATTTCATTTTTTTTGCATGTTTTTGCAGTTTCCACCTTGATTGATCTCTCCAATCAATCAATCAAGCAATCAATCTCAATCAATCAATCAATCAGCCAGCAAAGCAGCCTACTAACCAACCGTCCGGTCAATCAATCAACCAATGAATCAATCAATCAAGCCATGAATCAATCAGTTAATAAATCAATCAACCAATCAATCAAACAATTAATCAATCAGTCAATAAATCAATAAACCATCAAATCTCAATTAATCAATCACTCAATAAACCAGCCAACCAACCGACCGTCCAGCCAGCCAATCAATCAATTAATCAATCAATCAATCAAACAATGAACCAATCAGTTAATAAATCAATTAACCAATCAATCAAACAATTAATCAATTAGTTAATAAATCAATAAACCCAAACATCTCAATCAATCAATCACTCAATCGATCGATCGATCCATCAACCAATCACCACCCAATCAATCCCAAAACCATCCATCCATCCACCTACCGATCCACTCAATCAACCTGCTACCCGGTGGGCCACTCATAGATCTTAATACTAGGGTACCTTTTCATCTTGAACCAATTTATTAATTTTCATACCAACTACACAATGGACGCCCGGGATGATGGTCAAGTCGCCAATGAGAGATCATTTGTCATGATGCCGTGTGAAATTGTATTTCACTTAAATCAATCCCAGAACAAACAATTAGCTTATGGACGTCTGCTAATGGACATCTGTCTCTCTATTGTCGGATAACCCACAATATTCATCTGCGTGTTTGGCTTTAATAAGAGATAAAATTTCATTGACTGACCACATTGTTCCGACCGTACTGTGGTCAAGTGCGACCTACGTTTTCGTCCGGAAATCTAGACAGCTCCCCCTGGCAGGTCACTTGCAAGGGGTGAGAACCTCTTCCGGCTCTGGTGTCGGCCACGTGTCGTACTGATTTTACAAGTTATAGCAAGCACTTCTCCTGAATGGACAATGGTTACATGGTCACGTTAACAATATCAATCTTCGACGCACAAAAGGTCATTACGCATGATTAAATGTCGCGGATGGACCATTTTGACGCGATGGCGAAAATTTGAATTAATGTCGAATTTCATGCTTTTGTTAAACAATTTTATGTTTATTAAAATAGCTGGTAAAAGCCTGGGTTATGGTTTTTACTTAATTTGAAACTGCCATTGGCACGACATCGGCAAATAAACAATTCATACGATATCAAAATTAAATAGCAAGGTGATAGATAATTAGAAATCAGGAGAAATTGCAGAAAACCTTTTACCAAGTATAACTGTAGGCCATATTTAACACAACTTAATATATATAAACAATAAACCAAGCAAATAAGTGCTAATGATTAACTAGGTAATTTTGTTTTTCAAGTGAAATCATATTGAAATAAAATCGTCAGTATTTATGCGGAATGGTTATCATAGATTCTCAAGAACTTCAGGTAAGTTAAATGTAAATTTGTATTTCTTCAGTCATCTATCAAAACTCCTGTGAGATATTCTCTTTTAGAGATTGAATGATCGATTGATGTTTTAAGCCGCGCTTAAGAGTATTTCTCTTATATGACGACTGTACATGTATTTCAACAACAATTGCATTGGCATTCTCTTTTAGAGAAGCTGGTGTTATATTATTTGTATCCGGAAAATGATTATTTAGAGCATTTTAAATGTTGTATTCAATTTTTCGCATAATCCTCTCATAATGTCGAGGCTTATGTTTTTTTTTACGAATATACCTCCCTTGCTAATGAGACCCGTCGGCGATTTAAACCCTCTAGAAGCGATACCAAATCGCCAACTGATATTGCCGTCCCGAAAGGACTCTAATGCTTCCGGACTTCAAAAGACAAACGATATATACTTACCGTCTTGTATATAAATGACCTAACCCCATCCCAAACCTGATAGAAGGGACATTTTACTTATGTCGGTTTTAGGCCAAAGTAAGGTAGACGCAGCTAAACAGTGACTAAGATTAATGACTTGGTCCCACACTGAGGGCCGTTGGATCCACGGACGAAAGGCGATTCCAAGCAAAGTCACTGTTGATAGGAACACACATCACCCCAATATCAATGCAATACCCTTAGGTAAGACACTATAACAATTTGTCACCAGACTAAATCCCACTGGCACAGGCTTCAGGGTATCTACTTATTAAAACGAACTTGTCAACGAACTTGAAGTAAAAAGTATTTCTGTGGAATTTCATATTGAAATACAGATATTCACCATAGATGTGGCACATTGCGTGGCATGACATGCATTAGTTTTGGGTCTACATTCAGCAATTTTAAAACAAATTAAATGTTGTGATGCCCTGGTGCTTTCGGTTTGTTTGTTTGATTCGTTGAGTTTTAACGTCGTGCTCAAAAGTATTTCACTTATATGACGACGGACTGCCCATTTCACACTTTTCCTTGCCTTATTACTGTGAAAAACCGGGAGGGAGGAAACCTCACAAAAAACACCCCCGTGATTGCCGGGGCCATAACCAGTGTTTTGTTGGAGCTAATGGGCAACAGGAAGTCGATCTGTACATGCTGTAGTTGTATTGGGTCTTGTAATTGTACTGTCCTGATTGTGAATATTCACAATGGCGTCGCCCGCGGCCGTGGCTCAGTGGTAGAGAGTGCATTCCTGAACTGGACATGCTTCGATTTACCGTTCACGGGTTCGAATCCGTCTTTGGACCATCAGGTATATGAGCGAGTCACATGTTGTGGCTCCGGAAATCGCGGGGGATGTGTAACATTAAAATTTAAGCAGAATTTATTTTTGCCACACCAACAAACCATAATGACGAGTAAATGTAAGTAGACGTTAAAAAATATTTTGCGCAATTAAACCTTTAAATATGTATCATACGTAATGTATTAACACGAAAAGTCAAACAACCGTCTTATTATTATTATTTCATAATACTCCCATATTAGTGCAGATAAATATCATGTGGCGTTGTACCAAAGTTTGGGATTTTAAATAATGATTTTGGAAACGCAAATACCTTTAAAAAATTACTCCCGATGCTGGTTCTACAGATTCTGTCCAAAAATATGAATATGGCATACTTTCCTTTAATATCAATATTAGACCACAAGTTTGTAACATAGAGTTGAAGGTTTACCATAAAATTAAAAAATGATGTACGACATTTTCAGTGAGCGCAAACAGCAACTGCTGCCATCCTTTTTAACACAAGGAGGTTCAAATGTGTACTTCAATAGTAGCTTATAATGGTGATTACGGTGAAAACGTAGGTCTACGCAATGGATTAGGCTTGTGATGTCACATCGGATATGGAATTCATTCACATTTTCGTAAAATCTGGTAGGTGGTTGGTTAAATTCGAAGGAAAACGGTGTGGATGGTATGCAGCACGGCTATGATAAATAATGTAGAGTAGTTAAACTGTGACTGCTTGCTTGTTTGTTTGTTTGATTGGGGTTTGACGTTGTACTCAAGGGTATTTCACTTATATGACGACGTGCCAGCCTAATGGGTAAAGGAAACCACCCTCAAATCACTGGCAACAAACAAAGACACGACGGGAGAAATATAGGACAGTAACTGGACGCAATACAGACACAGCAAACAGATCGGCTTCCTATTTCCCTTTACTCCTTAGAGCACCAGGGTGACATGAAGCTCCCTCCAACCAGCTTTACGAAACTGTTTCAAAGCTAAGTACAGATGTTATCCAATCAGACGAAACCAGCTTTTAATCTGTGCTCAACGTAAACAAAAGTTGTCTATTCTGTAATGACTTAATCAAAGTAACCGTGAATGCTTTTAAATAAAGCTTATATACCTACTCCTAAATGAAATAGCCTGAGTCTGTATTATTTACCTAATGGCTTTATTTTATTGCTGCATCAATATTAGTTGTAACCTTAGTGTATTCAGGCCAATCAGCAAATTTGATGCGAGTATTGAAAACCTTAATGTCAAAGTCGTTTATTTGTTATTGACATTCCTCTTAATAGCATTACTTGCATAGATTTTTAAAATACAGATCATTCTGTCGCAGTCATCAACTCGGGATAAAACAAATGGAAATTTGGTTCATTGAGAATGAAAAGTAAATTGAAATCGAAGAGAAGTCAAATACTGTTATCTATTTGCGATGGCGGAAGAAACGATCCGTGTAGATCTAGTTGCCCCGGATGCATTTTAACGGAAGCTATCATAGAAGATCTGTGTATACAGTTTGATATGGAATATACCATTAGGTACGATTATGCTCGCCCTTATTCACCCAAGTACTGTTTGAGATACACTTGAGCTGAGAACAGTGAGGCGAATTAAGTGCTTGCGAAATAAAAGTCTAAAAACATTAATGTGAGGTTAACTACATTTACGCATGTCCGTAAATTGATAATTGCGTTGATTTCGCAAGACGATACAACGGGTCCAGGAAGCCACTCGGAGCAAAGCAGGCCCTATTAGGAAATGATGCAGGTACACTAATTGAAATTTATGTTGAGTTTGTGTCAACATTCGAGCTTTTAAGACAGAAAATGGGATGTCAATTGCGAATAATTAACCAAACATTCCAACCGCTTTCATCTTTAACTGGAATCGATACCGCGATAGATAGACGGCTCTTCGCGAGTGGTTCGCCCGATGGACGCACCGCTGATTTGTTCATTACGCGCCACAACGGAACCGTTACCTAGTACAGTTAGAGAAGCAAGAGGCATTGTTTTCTAATCAAAAACCTTTTAATGTCAGAGAGAAGGCTATAATGTGGAAAACGATAACTGGCAATGAGACAGCGCATTCTGTTTCCAATGGTTTTGTTTGCGGATGTTGTCTGACTTCGATTGATTTGGTTGATCCTTGTATAAGGCCACCAATGACTTGTTAACGGATGATGTCTTCACTGTGAACACTCCCGTATCTATTTGTAGCTTTTTGAGTGGCCTGAGCAAATATCAGGCTGCCAATTCAACGACCGCTCTGATGGGAAGTTTACTGCATAAAGAGATGTGTCCTTTAGGCTTCCAGTAAAACGCTATCGTTCCGGCTCGGTCAGCCAGAAAAGCATTTTTGTCCGCTTCCCGACAGCTTAAATAAATTGAGACTCGGTTAATTCAGCAAAATACACATTAGCGGCTTTCGATGTTTCCAAACTGGATACATGTACCGCATCGTTTGGGGTTTAGCAATCACTCTCTTTGATTTGAAATGGTTCTCGGTTTTTTTAACGCGTTTCTGTTACAGAGTATTCTCATCCACAAACTATGTCTACTTGATATGCAGCAATACGCAGTGCTTTATACTACAGATGTTAATTATTTAGACCTTGTGGTATAAACAAATTCATTAAAAGAACATATCTAAAATCATGTAGGTATAAAAGGGAAGAATTTGTTGGCCATGCGATACAAAATTAGTTTTTAAAAGAAAATGAAAGAATCATAAAGGTTGAAAATAAAACTTTATTTAGTCCAAGTGGTATAAATTTGTTTATAAAGAAAATACAATAAATCATATATGTATGAAAGCGAATATTATGTTCGCCATATGGCATAAAACTAGTCTTTCAGAATGAAATATCTCAAATAAAAAAGGTAGAAAAGAGTGGAGTTTTCTTTACCCATGTGTTGTAAAATTAGTTTTCAAAAAAATATGACAGGATATAGGTGCACAAGTGAAAATATCGTGGCCATGTGGTATAAAATTAGTTTTTAAAAGAAAATATCTAAAATCAAAAAGGTATATAAGCAAAGATTATATTAGCACTGTGGTACTGTGGTAGCGAACTGTAGCACTGTGGTATAAAACTGCTTAAATCTATAAAATCACATTTTGGCCTGTTGTGTGAAGCTAGTTTTTAAATTAAAAAAATATTTAAAATCAAATAGAGGTTTAAATATTAAGATAACTTCGGGTTTGTGTAATAAAATTAGTTTTTCAAAGAAATTGAAAGAATCATAAAGGTATGAAACTTTAAGTTATATAGGCCCTGTGGTATACAACTATTATCAAATATCAATGATAAAAATTAAGGATTCGTTGATAACCCTAAATAGAATATCAAGAATTATATGTATATTTAATAAATAAAGAGAAAAAAATTTGCCTACCTCAACCAGGATAAGAACCTTGGAACTTTGGTTTACAGGCCCAACTCTCTACCGACTGAGCTATTTTTCAAGAGAATCTTACAGGTATAAGGCGAAGATTTCCCGCTAGTGTTAATATTACTTGTCGGTTTATTTTCTTAAGTATGTTTCCATTTGGTCCCCAAACGTACGTGGAATAGCACAGAGTAGGGCGTCAAAGGCCATAAAAGTTATCATTCATAAAGCATTTGAATTTATAACGTTCCAATCCCTGTGAAGGGAAGGAAAAAATGTTGTCCCTTTATCAAAAATATATTCAATGGTGTGTAGTATCTCTTGCCACTTTACTTCCACTAGAAAACCCAAGATGTTTTTTGGTAATAAAAACATGTAGTAATAAATAATCAGTATTGAATATATACTGTGTAATATAATAAATATAGGACTAGCTGGATGGTAGCGACATAAAGCACCCGTGAAGAGGCTGTGGAGTAGCAAGCAACTATTTTATTATCCGGATCAGCATTCTTTTCAAATAACAATTATTAGTTAAAAAAAACAAAATGGCTCAACTGAAACTGTTGTGTGCTGAAGAATAGCTGTATATGTGCTGACACAGAATTCATTAAACGGTGAATACAAAATTATAATTATTTATATTTTTTATGTGATCCTTTCACAGGGCAGTATTAATAAAAGAAAAGTGGTTAAATTGAAAACAATTGATACACAACATCTGGATATGCTGTCCGCGAAATGATCTGATAAAACTTAGCTCAGTTTTTATTCGTCAAAGATTTTATTCATACTTTCTCGTTGACATTGAGTTATTATTGGGAATAAGAAAGACATTGCGGGAGTAGCAAATCACTCAACTGTGGGATAATAAACAAAGTGGATGTAAAAGCTCTGGATCAGAATGGGGCTCTCAAGTTGAAAGTGTACGAACTGTCCAACATCAGACAAGTAATTTCGTGGAGTCAATTGAGAGAAGATTTATTGGGGCTGTGCTACAGGGAAATAAAAACCCTCTGTGGTGAGAGGAATTCGAGGGGAGTTTTTCAAGGCGCTGTCGACAATCCGCCCTTAGGGACCTGTTCCAATATGGCGACTCATCAGAGACCTTATGGTCTGCAGCTCTACCGTATATTTTTATGGCCTCCGTCTTAATTCGGATTCATTTATTTCTCCATCTATTCATTGCTTCAATTGAAAAATGGGATCGCTTTGGCTAGGCAGTTGGTATAAGCGATAACATCACCAGTGCTCTAGTTGTCACACAATTGGGAGGGAAGCGCGCGTTATAATTCCATCCTGGCGAAGAATAGGACACGTGACCTAGGTCTCGCGTGCCGTGGCCTCGCTTTCATCGCCGTGTGTGATGAATGTATTTTCACCACAAATCATAACTCGTCCGAGCTGAGGCCATTGTCAACCTACCGTCCATCAGCGGCCACAGCCAGTAAAACATAAAACCTAGAGAATTGCACTCTTGAAAAAACAACCAGTTATGAAGAACAAGCATGCACTAATACATGCGCGACCATATGGCTCCGAAGGCGAGAAAACCCAATACGGTTAAACAACCTGACAGGGTTTATCTTGTTATATATGCTAATCCTATGCTAAATCGGCAAATGATTTTTTCCTAGGTTTTTTGCGTCGCGTGATTACGGGTTGCCACGTGCTACATTCTTTAACATCGAAGACAATCACTGGTGGATTTTTGCCGCGAGCTTTCCTCCTCATTGTCTATATGCGAAAACCAATTAGAATCATCAAACATATCCACGCGCAGTCAGGCGAATTCCAAAATAACTTCTCGCCATCTGTCAGGCAATAAGAGAGTAATTTATATTTTTTTATTTCCATTTTTGTCGCTACCTTACTTTGTTAACCAGAAACTTGTAGTTTAGAAAAAACGCAAGTCTTCAAAAACATAAAATAAATTTTCGTTACATAGCAGATTCCATAGATGAACTTTTGGGTTATTTCCCCATGTACCCTGTCAGACCGTGCAAGATTGTAAAGATAAAATAAAATTCGTTATGTCTATACCTAAAATATAATACAACCATAGTAAAACAACACAGTTATATATAAGTGGATCTACCAACTTCACTTTCATTGAAAGAACCAATTAATATTTTGGTAATAATTTCATTTTCTTTTGTGCGATCATGGAGAGTTTTGCTTTTAATATTTTTAATCTTTTGCAATATATAATTTCTTCTTTAATAACCACTTCCCAGTCGTTGATCGAAATTGTTTTATAAATTATTAATCCTGAAGCCGCAGCACTTTTAGAAGAATCAGTCGTGACCGACCAGGAAAAAACTGACCTGATTTTTTACCAGCTTTTTCCCGGACGAACTGTTTTGACAGCCAAAATACCCGGGTTCAATTTCGGCCAAGGCATACAGAATTGTTTTCCTTTTTAAAATTTATAAAATTGATGAACCCCTTCCTTCCCATAAAAATCTACTTTTTGTGATTTGTTTACTTTGGTCTATCTAGCAACGCATTAAAAACCTGAACAGCATATATACGAGAGACACCCCTCGAAATCTTGGAAGTCATATCTGAGCTGTAATTCAAGTCATGTGATGGATAAGATTTCACGCATTTTTTTTTAATATCAAGGTACAACTCTATACTTAATCTAGTTCCAACATCATATGGGAAACTTAACTGTGACCCGTTTCAACAAAATACGGACTCCTAGTTTTGAGTACTGTGCTAAGTGTAAAAATGGCATTCCAGTTCAATATTGAGAGTTTAGTGAAAATAACTTGAACAGATTGTGGACAGTTTGGTTTATCAACTATATCGACTTTGAATATTTGTCTTTGCACAACAATTTCCAAAACAAAACTTTGAAGCCAGTTTTTTTTTTCTTTCAAAAACTGTATCCTGTACACAGGTTGTCTGTGTCGTACTTAGATTTCTATAACTCGGTAATTTTAGATACATTATAGCAAATTATATATCATTTTAAATGTAGGTCAACCTCTTTGCAAAAATATCAATTTTTTTGGAGCATGTCGGAATTGTTTCGATTACCTCACCCAAAAGTAAAACAGCTTTAGTTTTAACATTTAACCATCAATTAATTTGTTTAATTCTTTGCCACATGACACAATTCAAAATGCCGTGAAAATGCAAGTGTTGCCAGCCAGCGTGAGTTAATGTATTGTGTGTTTTGTGGGATTCTTTTGGTTGCAGAATGTTTCGCTTTCCGGAGTGCCAGACTAAGTTATAACATTATTACCTCGTACTTCACTGTATACAGGTGTCAGATTTTGATGCGCTGGCAGCTGTAGGCTAAAACGATATAGCCTGCAGCAATACTCCGGTGTTGTGTTCAAATGTATGACATCAGTATGCTCAATGGGAAGATTTGAAAACACGAGCTCTCAAGGATTTTAGCATGCCAATAATTGTTTTTCGATGGGTCTTTATGCTCGAATACTACCATGTATTTTACTTGTACAATGTATTGGCATTTCCGGTGAAGAAATCGCGTATAAACCACCCAGCCAACGTGTATACCAGATCGACAGGCTGAATCAAACCTTGTGTGCACATGTATAAGGGAAGGGGTTATTGCAGTCCAATCAATGGATCAATGGTTTACAATAAATAAATATCGCTGTTGAACGGCTAGTTTATACTTACTGATATAGCACTGATGTAATTCGAATACAAACTTGATTGGCATATATATATATATATATATATATCAGAGTTTAACATGGTATTTGAATTACAAGACGACAGACCAGTGTACATGATTTGGACCACGAAAAATTATTTGTGTGTGTGTGTGTGTGTG
>JARFOD010007457.1:8415-25240 GCA_031763545.1 Mopalia muscosa | reverse complement strand
GGGACCAGAGAGACAACAGAAATGACTATTATACAAAAATGTGAATATTGGAAATAAATGATATCCCATTAATACCACTGGTGATACTAATCTGGCCGTACTAACAAATTGTGATGTTGAGGAAACAAATCACTGTTCTAGTGTATTCAATCAATTGTTTGTTTGTTTGGTTGGGGTTTAAAGTCATACTCACGGGTATTTCACTTATATGACGATGTCCCAGCCCAATGGGTGATGGAAACCACCCTCGACACCACTGGCAACAAACAAAGACAGGACGGGACAAATAGAGGACAACAATAGGATGCAATACAGACACCACAAACAGATCGGCTTTCTGTTCCCCATTAATTCTGAGAGCACCAGGGCAACATGAAGCTCCCTCCAACCACCAGCTATTCAATCAAGAAACAGGTATAGCATCAGTACAGTATTACCCTGCTTCACTACAGCAGACAAGGGAATACTATTCATTTTTAACAAATGAAAAATTCAGATAACTTTCTTATTTTCAAAAGAAAAAGTAAGTGAAGTTGGAAGATTGAAGCCTCTTACCTCCGGGTTGATCAGGAGTATCATGGCTGTGAGACGATGGATTACTATTGTGACGGACATGTAAATCTACAACACAAATATACATTTAATTTTTATTTCTAAAAGTAATCACACTGGCACAGGGATGTAATTTAATTAAAATCGAAGAATCATCTTATGTTCTAGATAACGCTCAGATACAAGTTCCTTAATAAACCTTAATCTTGAGTTGTGTCATGGGTAGCCTACAGACATCTAGAGAGAAGGTTATGACCATTAATATGCAGGGTGTATAAAATATTGTAAAAAATGTAGCTAACAAGATATTTGGCATGGGTTATGAATAAATCAGCCTACAAATAAGTACAGATATGTACAGATTTCCGATCAGACATGTAGATCTACAAGACAATATACAAATTTTAAAACAGAAAATTTAGTTACAGGTTGTGAAAACTATTGCTTAGACCAAATGATAACTTCTCTCTGCAGCTTACAATCTGTAACTGTATATTTAATAATTGTGGTCACAAAAACATCATACCTGACACAATCTAGATATTAAGCCATGTTATTTTTTGTAGGGGATATCTGATAAATAGATTGGACATGTTTAAAACGGTGGCTGTTCTGGAAGCAATGCCACTAAGCCAACTAACAAACGACCCTAAAGAAAACCATGACCCAGTGTGGGGTAAGGGGGTGACCTCAGATTATTGGAATTAATCGGCTGGGTGAAAATGAAATTGTGAGGCGCCTGTTTAGTTAGCACTAATAGAAGAGACTTTAGAGGGTATATTCACTGGCTAGAAGAGAACACTCAAGACTGGCTAGACAAACGTAATGCTTTACATGAAGACCACCTTTAACCCTCTTTGCAGGAAAAATCAACTAAATTAATGAATCTACAGAGCAGTGGGCAAACTAAGAACTTTTAAGAACGATATTGATTTGTGGAAGAACATATTTCCAAAGAAAACAGAGTTTGTAAAAGACTCTTTTTTTTTAAAGAAGTATTTGATACTCTCAGATATTTAGTGCTGGTTAAAGAAAAGAAAATAAGTTTGCATATTTCTTACCTCTTCCTCGGCACATTCCCCCTGAACAGTTTTGACTGTCAAGATCATTACCATTACAGTAATCTCCGCCATTGACTGGTCGAGGTTCATCACATGACCTCCGCCTATGGTGGATACAATCAGGGCTACAGGTTGACCAGGAAGACCATGTTGACCAAACTCCATCAACTGGAATTTAAGAAATTAAACACATATTATTCAAAATGTTATGGTAAAGAAAAACAGACAGAAAAAACACAGAAAGAACATGATTAATTCCCAGTACCTTGATGATTAAATAATAAAAAGAGACATATATGCAAAACTACCCTTTATTATTATTGAAAACAAAGTAAATAGAGATAAAATCAAAGTTGATTAAAATAATAAAATTTTTTTAAATTGTTAGATGACAATAACCAGAAGGTATCATTACTTATTCAAAGAATTCAAGATTTTCAAGGATATTAATATTATCTTCATATTACAAGGTATTGGTGGTAAATAAAACATCAACACAACAACTCTTGTCAACAACATGGCAAAAGTTAAAATAGATGAAGCAATTTATAATGAAGACAACATAATAAATGTGATACATGCGATGACAAAGGAAATAGTTATTTTCACATTTCAGACTTATAAAGTTAACAATGTAGATGAACAAGAATCACACAACCCCTCTTTCTGTTTTCCTATGAAAAACCCCAGTAGAAATACCCCATCAAATCTGATAAAATATCTACAACATTGATATACCAAAATGTAAAACAAAATATTTTATTTTTTTACTGAAACAGCTGCCATTTGGAATAAATTTTTTTTTCATCTCATCAGAGATTGTTCATAGCAGAAATTCTCATTTGAGTCCATCCAGTTAATATTCTCAATAAAATACTATTACATTGACAACAGAAAACAAGTAAAATTTTGATAGTGAAGGAAATTTCATTTAAGCCTTGCAACATGATTCAAAAATGTTTCAACATGATAAAGGTATGGTTTTAATGATTACATTGATGACTGATCAATTACCGACAGTTTAAAACATGTTCTATAGCAAGAAAATTTTAATCACTAAATTTATACAATATGACTGGTACATTTCCCACTGTTTTCTACAAAAAATGACTATCTTCTTTGACCATATGTGATTGTGGGATTACATTTTGTTTTGCAGTACTTATGGTTATTTGTGAAATATGACTGATACATCCCCCATATTTATACAACATGACTGGTTCCATTGACCAGACTTGTACAACATGACTAGTACATTTTCTGAATCCTTACCTACATCCTTTGTCACTGTGCCTTCTTTGAAAGCATGCAAAATGAGGTTTAAACAAGAAAGAAGTATTCTCTATAAATACTAATAAAAGAAGTGGGCATTCATGTAATAAATAAACTAACATAATTATTTAGAGATGCTAGTAGCACTGCAATAAGCTTTAAATCCATGCATTAATGGTTAATAAATTGATTAAATGAGATAATTAAAAGTGACTGTATGTGTGTGTACGATTGGATGTTTGGCCCTTGGACCGCTCTGAGAGTAACAGTTTCTGTATACTGGTGGTCGTATTGTGCGACATCAGAATGACAGACTACATAGTCAACAATTACCAACTAGAAACAACCAAACATTCCTCTATTGAGCTTTGAAACCTGATACCATCATCATATAGACATAAATATCTTATCAGGATAATAACCAACCCACTTTATGGTATGGTAACCTAGGAGACCATTTTACACTGGCCCAGATATCACTTTGACACGATCCTGAGCTAATTTCTAGATATAAAAAAAAAAACATCATGCAGCTTCTAAAAATGTAATAAATTTGTTTCAAATTAATTATCTTAAATTGGTAGAACACAAGCTGATTGCTTATGTGTTCTTGTCAATTCTTGTCGATAACAATACCGTGGCCTTACCGCCTATTGTCTGGTCTGGAGGAAGCAACATTCAAAGCTTCAATTCAATGTGTGTATTTTTAGTTTGAAACATTCATGTAAGGATATTCTAAACTGTGCAGTGGAGGACAGTTCAGTGAGTGTCCATATGAGCGGCCAAGGCCATATTGTTGGTTAGATATTGAAGTGGGGAAATCTTGTAAATTTGGTAAATAGATTCCCAACTGTTACTTAACAGAAGAAAACAACATACATTCAAAATTAATCTGTGACATTGTTCTGAATTTGACAACAGGATGTGTCGGATAATATATATATATATTCTTAAATTCCATAAAGATGGCCAGGTCAATAAAAAATTAGCAGCATGATTTGTATTGAGTCAGAAATCAAAATTAATACACAATGTGATAACAAGAGTTTTTGATGTGACAAACAGTCATAAAAACAGTTTTTAGTCCATAATTACCTATAATAGCATTAAAGTCAGAAGACAATTAAGGCTCACTGGATCAAAAACTGTTTTAGCGAGTCTTGCTAAATAAATATTCACCAACATAATTGAAATATTGGAACATTCATCTCGGTATTTGACAAGGTCAATTGTTGCTCAGTTTCCCAAAAGACCAATGCCCAACAAGGTCGATTTTGAGTGACTGATAATCAGTTCACAAAATCCATAACTACATTTTCTCACTACTGACAATTGTGTACATGATTTAAGTTGATTTTTCAAATGAAGGTGTCTCTTAGGAGTTTTTATTGTTTTAGACCTTCCCTGTAGGTTACTGGAAACATGCAATCCCCAGATTAGGTATGTCATTCGCCTGTCAGACAAGACATAATTAGGCGGATAATTTTAAAGCTGTTGCCAAAATTCTTGAGGATGACTGGCCTGTGGCGCCTGGTGAAGTGGGATAAATCTCTGCAACAGGGTTTTAACATCATCTAAAATACATATTCATTGAGGGCAATGTGGTCACCAGACTGTAGGTCATTTCAAGGTCATTTCACTCAATTGTCTTAATTGAAGTATGGGCGCCAGTCTCATTTTCATCCCTGATCAGATTTTCTTATAGTTAAAGAAGCGAGACTTAACACCAGAGCCCCTTACAGCTAACTTAACTCAATCCAGCTGGGGAAAATTCATCTAAGCTGATATGATCTATTCTGCTATGTCATGTACTGACATGTAATAAAATAAAATAAAATAAAATAAAACACTATTATTAAAATTCAAATACTGCCAACCAAACAATCTAAATGAATTGATCAGATGTCCAAATATATAAAATGTCCCAGGGTGTCCATTTCTGTCCCTATCATAACAGGGAGAATGATTAGGCCATTTCAAAGCATCTCACTTTTCTCCACAATTGAAAAATATGTGCGTTTCACAAGACTTTACAAGACAAAAAAAAAAAAACCAACAGATTATCAAACCTGTATTTAAATGAATTTTGGTTATCATATTAAACAGAGTGTGTGAGTTGATTTAGAAAATCTTCTGCAATCTTAGTTTTCTGTGGAGATTACAGAGCTGTGTATAAACATCCTCAAGCTATTTCTGACTGCCAGAGAGCTAATGATAGGGCCTCCTGTTGGCATAGCGACAATCATCCATCTCTTGTTATATGTGACAACATTTTCTGCACAATTGACTCTCTCCAAACTGAAACTCTCATAAATGTTAAATGATATGGGAAGAGCTGTTGCACAGCACCATCACCATTGATCAGCAAATGCATGTAGTTGCACTGTGTGGGGGATAAACCACACATGGAGAATGTGGGGTAGGGAACTAGTGACTGTGTGTGCGCAAACAACACAACACAGTTATCTTTTAACTTGTGGTTCATGCAAAATTCCTGGCTTTTTTACATCAAAAAATTATTAATTTGTACCAGACGTGTAGAAATCTCTCCTTTCTTAAAATTTTTCAAAAACTTGGTTCATTTTTGTCAGTATATATTTGTGTTTTTGGAAAACGTGTTTTATCTATTAAGTCAAATGTCTGTTGTGCTGAAATGGTGAGCCATTTGTCGAGAACATACCAGGATCTCTATGTATCAATTATTGACTGCTGATCATTATCAGCAAAAACAATACTGGCATGAGCGAACAGAAGGGCTGGTAGCTTTATGTACATATTTATTTGCAGCTGACCACATCAAAGCAACCAGTAATGACAAAGGAGATCAAAAATAGACGTCTAGTTCGTAAATACATGAGAGAGATAGATGCCATCTCAGGTGTGTAGCATTTCCCGATATCTCACCTGTCCACCCTCAGGTGTATGATTAATGTTGTCCCTGAATACATGAACATTTGTGGTATTCACACTAACTTGACCAGCATAAATGGTTGATGTGCTTTATTTAATTAACAAAACGTCAGTTAGTTATAACCCAGAAACCCTGTATACCTGTATTAAACATTCAAAATGCAGACTGGACTCACCCACTATAATTATGAATAAATCATAAAACCAAAGATACAAAATGATTTTTAAGAAAAAGGCTTTGACCAATGACTTGGAAATCTGCCCAATTTTGTGGAATTTTGCCTGTCAAAAATGTACATTTTCCTATCTTTTCCATGTTAAAATTCAGAATTTTTCTTGGTCATTTTAACCATTTTTAGAAAACTGCCTGTCGTTAAAGACAGGTTGACAAGTCTCTAGCTAAAACTATGGCTTTGACATTTATTACACACACGCAAAAGTAATAAACAATACTGTTCGTTGTTACAGTTTATGTATTTCACCATAAATGTCCCATGAAACAAACAGTTCTTCACCATCTGTAGATTGGTCAATATTGCTGTTGTACTGACTGGCGTCTGATTGTTATTAAAGCTAGCCATTAATCTTACAGTCCACCAATTCCCTGAACTAATGAAGCGTTTAAAATGACCCTCACAATTCAGCCGCCTCAAACACTACACCGTGGTAAAGGACATCATTGTCATACACTTCACCTGCTCATCCTACATTATACTTTTATAAATGTACCCGAGTAAATTAATAAACAGATATGGTATTTATCACCCTCTATATGTACCTGAAGCACTTCTGCCTGATTGGTAAATAAGGAGTTTCTATTATATGCACTATATATCATCATAGAACTAAAGCAAACAACTGAACAGCAATACTGATACCAATAAGGTGTCTGTTGTTGTAAGAAATATCAATATTGATTGTTTTTGTATTGCCTATTTGTAGTGTATACTCATGACAATTTGATCATGTAAGGTCCATTCAATAAAACCGGTAGTGTTCATTGTGATTGTGCAAATGAATTGTGTTAAAATGTGAATTGTGTTAAAATGGGGATTGCAGGGTTTTTTTTTCAGGTTAAATAAAATATAAAATGTTAACTAAATTGTCAACTATATTAGTACACAGTACCTCATGCTTGATTTAATTTCCATGTCATATATAATGAGGCATACTTTTGAGAAACAAGGTGTAATAAGATAATGCATGGCAGGCAATGAAAAAAAACAAAACAATTTGTTAGTTGAAGCTATATAAAAATGCAGCATTTAAACTCTAAACAAATTAATCTAAAACAAAAAACCAGGCTAGTGTTAATGGTATTGTTAAAACGATATAATGCATTAGTTTTTATGATCTAACTGATGATTGATATGAATACTACCATGCTTTATGGGTAACCCTGATTTTTTTCTACGTAAGAAGAATTGACATTTTACCTGGGCAGATTGATGTACAAGATACTTTCTGGAAGGTTTCCCCATCCTGGCATTGTGATCCACCGTTAACAGGTGTGGGGTTTGTACAGGTACGCGCCCGCTTCTGTGTCCCTTTCCCACACTTAGCAGAGCACTCTGACCATACACTCCAGGTAGACCAGCCACCATTAACTGAGAAGATAGAAAACAGATTTATGCCACAAATATGATTGATTGGTGTTTTACGCCATGCTTAAGGGTATTTCACTTATATGATGTCGGTGTATTCAAACAATAATTGATGAAAGCACAGCCAAGATGTGAAGCGTTTCCATACTGTTGTAAAGTTAAATTCCCCCCAGTGCTAAGAAATGACAGTAGTGTTACTCGTTAAACAAACTGAGACCTAAAAAATAAATGTCCAATGGAGAGTTTATTTAACAGAAAAGGGAACCAAAACAAAAACAACAATTCTAATATGCAACAGTACATCATTTGTTTTGTTCTTTCTGTTTTAAAGTTCTGTTTTTATTTCTCAATAAGTTGTTTTGTAATACAGTTTTTAGCCCCTAAACCCAATATGATCCGACCATTATCCCCCTGTTAGCCCTCAAGTGTTCAGCACCAGCTTTGTGTATGTTCTTTACAGTGAGACCAGAATAAAATAACTGATGGTTTATTAAGATGCTTTTAATTGTAAGGAGAAGAAAAAGAGAGGCATTTTCAGGAAATCAGGCTACTCTAATGGACACCAGCGTCTCTGGTTTTAGACAAGGGAAATTAGGCTAGTTTGTATCTACTATTTTCCGCCACTCATTAAACCTCCCCAAGATACAGGATGTATTTTACTCCACAAACATGCTTATCTGTCATTTTCTGACAACGTACTTGGAAAAGACTGAACAGCCCTGCTGAGCAAAAGAAATAAAAAAAAGAAGCAGCATACATCATTTGAGCCGCCTCCCAACACAGAATATCAGATAGTGCCAGGATGTAGTTAAATAGTGCTGGTCTTTGGTTACAAAATATTAATTTCCTATTATGTCACAGGGTGAACTGTAAACAAAACATTACGTATTATTAATGTGGGTAGGACATGTACCTGTGTTTCTAGTTAATTAACTAATTTAAATCCCTAATCAGTTATTAATCAAATCAGGTAACTTAATACCAGCATGCCCATTCTCCTCATCCCACTCTATTTGCTGTTTTTGTTTAGTCTCCAACTCAAACAATATTACAGAGAAGACAAAGAAACCATATCACAGTTTTTTTATGAACTAAGTCATGATTCTAAAAAAACTGACACTAATTACAGGTACTGTCAGGTATCTCATTAAAACTCTATTATCAGACAAGGTATCAAATTAACCTTTCACATCTGTTAAATTACAATTCATCAAACAAAAACATATAATTTAACATGAATTATATTTTTGAATTATTTAATGTGAAAGACATGTTACTATCTAAATTATTTTAATTCACTAACAGAATGGTTAAAAGATGATCCGCAATGATCAACTAAAATGAGGGAATTTTTAACGGTTAAATACACTATGATTCTGTTATGTGTTCGTTCACCATAAGTTATATATTCCTTTGAATAGTGTCATATTTTACATTAAGTCAATCAACGCTGTACAGCAATACAGATTCTAACATTTAAACACACCATGATTCTGTTATGTGTCTGTATTACCCTAGATTATCAATTCTATTAAATATTGTATTCTTTTACACAAGTCAATCAACATAGTACAGTTATACAAATTCTAACATTTGTGCACACTGTAATATCTGTTATGTGTTCGTATCACCATAAATTATCCTTACTTTGGAATATTGTATTGCACCAGATGGTAATACAAATTCCTCTAAGAAACATAGATAATGTAGACTAACATAGGGATTGGGCGAGACTTAAACTCATTATATCTCTAGACAAAACATCCTCAATCTATTTCATCTTATGTCAAACAACACTTCACTCCCACATAGAAACTAATTTGGTCAATATACAATAAAGACTAAAAATAATTGTCATTTTGAAGTCAGCATAAAATGAAAAGTGGGAGCAAATATATAAAACCAAATAAATTGTCACTCTGAAATTATATTTTGAAAACGAAAGAAAGAAAACGGGTTATAGTATTCAATGCAATATAAACTTTGAAACATGAAGACTTGAAAAATGTGGATTTTATTAATGTCAGACAGTCTGTATATGTAACTGAATATCATTTGTTTTTGAAAGGAAAATGTCAAGAGTAAGTGTGTAGAGAGCATGTGCCATACACGTGCTGTTAAGTAGGGTTACTTACCATAAACAGTCAGCAAGGCTGAGGTACTGAGTCTCTTACTCACTACATTCATCGCCCCACATGTGTAGTTACCCATGTCACTCAAACGAGCTTGATTGATAATTAAATTCCCTTCATTAGAGATGATATAATTAATCTCTTTTTTCACATCAATTGTCTCTCCATCTTTCAACCAAAAAACCTGAAACAGGTAATTTTATCATGACATGACAAAAAAATAAATTTAGACATTTCTTTGATACAGATGACCTAAATAAAATTAACCTCTAGAATAACCAAACTACCTGTATGATTCAGTAGGCTGTGTATGACATATTTTTTCATAGTTTAATCATGACAAACAAATAAATTTAACCCTTTTACAAAGCACAAATTCAAAAGCTGAGACAAATCTTATTGAAGAATTGCAAATTCAATGGTAAAGGAGACTTTGTTTTTTACAATATTTTCACCGTGAATAAGGATCAATATACAGGATATTCATGGGGTACCAAAGCAGTTTGTTTTTTGTTTTTCTGCTTTGTCAAGTTTAAGACAAAATTTAAGTAGGGGATTAATTTAAAATCCATATAAAGTGAAGGAGACATCATATAAATGTCTTAAAATGTTTGTTAATCAGTATCAGGTGGTGTCCTGCAGAGTTCTAGTTTCATTGCAGTTAGAATTAATGATATTTATTTTGCGTTTTCAATGAATTAGAGGGTCGGATAAGTGGACAATAGATGAAATTTGTACCCCAATGCACTCTTGATTCTAAAACATCAGCTTGAGGTCACATGTCTTTTGACAACCCCAGATTAATCAGCTTTGTTAGGACCCCTGTGCCCAAGAAGAGGGGCCAATATTTGACCGAAACTCGAGCCAGGTTCACGGTTTATCTGAGGTTTGATCTCTGGGTCTCAGGTAACTGCCAAAGATAGCTGAATAAGTGGTACAGGTGTGTTAAAAGTTAGTCCAACGTCAGCTTTCTGCCTCACTGCTTACTTGCTCAAATAATATCCAGGGACATTTTGTATTTCTTTAGAGAAAGGAATAAATAGTGGGTAGATCACAGGACCCTGTCTGACACCAATAGAACAGCCAAAACTCCTCTCTAATTACAAGATACTTTACAAACGGGAACCTTTGTTTGGGAGCATGAGCTAAGTATCCCTAATAAACACAAGTGGACCATAAAGTCCTCTTCAATGCTAACCACAGTACTTCAGATCACAGCTAAACAAATGACATAAAATAAACTCCTTCACAATGAATCACCCCAAGTGAACACATGTATTCAGCACAGAGGTTTGACAGTCGCTCATGAACATCATAAAACAGCTAACCTACATGTACAACTGTACACACTTTGTAAATGTCTCCCAGGTCTCAGCACTAATAAACTTAAATCTGACTAAATAATAATAATATAATATTTAATTTTGAAATCTTAAATACTATTAGGTATTTGCTTTTTATTTGGCTGATCTCCATTGTCATAGTTTCAGAAGAAGTTGAAACCCACATTAGTTTTGCCTTATTGTCTAATATACCCAAGTAAGGTACTTCATTCTAAAATTTAAAGAGAAAAAAAACCAAAAGAACCTCCATTTTGACATTCAGCGCTTATTATGGAGCCAATTGTCCTGTGACTCCTGTTAGTAGAAATTCTCTGATAATGGCTAAAGCGCCCCTGAAAAAATGAATTAGAGAAGCACAACATATTAAAAATGCCCACTCATACATGGTCCATATATTTTTTTTCTCCAAAATTTTCTCTGCAATACATGTTATTTCAGCCAAATTATGTGTGAGTAGTTAATGCTGAAAACTGAATTAAAATGGAAGCATAACTTTCCTGTAATACACTATTCATGTTAAAGTTAACTGATTTAGGCATTTGTTACCTGTGGCAACGGGAGGCCCTCTGGTGGCAGACATAATAACTGTGCTGTTGATTCCATCTCAACTTTTGTACTCACAGGCTCTCTCTCAAAACGTCGCTTTAAATCTGAAATTGAAAAATTTACAATAATTTGGTTAATTTGAGATAATTCTCAAGGGGCATAATGAGGGTACAGCCAAATAAATGTTGAGAAAACTTGTATTCCATTAAAAAAAAAGAGAAGTGGTTGTCCAGACATAAGCATTTGTTCTGAATTTTTTAGGTACTCTCTACATGAAAATGATATTTTAATGTCACTGCCTTTATTGTATAGGTTGAAACCCTAAAATGTTTTCCGGATTTAATGAAGACCATTTCAGTAGTTTGTCTTGGTTGTTATTTAGAGTATGGATAACTGATAAACAATGGTTCGTGAGAGTTTGAGGGTCATGTGCCGCTTTAACAGCTGACAAACACATGACACTTCTCAATAACAACAAACATTTAGTTAATAGCTAACAATTTTCACATTTTTACTCCATGAAAAATCTGAACCCTGTACAATCAACACATGGGAAAACACATACTGAGACAAAAAGAAAGAGAATATAAACTGAATGTGGTAGATTGCACCGCTTGTCGAATTGGGGGTTAGAAATAAGTACGGTTCTGGTTTCTCCTAAGGGCAATGTCAACAGGCTGCTATTGTTGGGGTAAAAGATACCCATAATTCTATAAACAAGTAGAATATTTAAACATCTCTAATGTTCTGGGTCTCGAACTGAACAAGAGGGTAAAGTTTCTGTCACACAGAGCCGGGCTAAATGACAACCTTATGAAGTAGTCCTTTGAAGACTTATATAAACACATTGGATAGTTGCTGATACAGTCTCTCCAAACTCCACTCCCAATCTCCTGGGACTACAACAACGACAATGCCTTACAATCCCAGCCTTCCATCAGCCTACACATAGGCTTATTGGCGTCTCTTAGTCTAAATTTCTACAAGCTTCAAACAGTGAAATGTTATTTCTTCTTGAAATTTTAAATAAAAATGTCTCCATGAGAAACAACAAGTCTGGGAGTGCCAACAAACTTCAGCTTCAGGGCCAACAAACTCCAAGCTTCAGCTTAGAGATTATATTTAAATACCAACATAAGAGTAACATCTTATATATAAAGCATAACAATTGAACTTTTAGTGAATTGTGTTTTTAACTTAAAAGTGCACCCAAAATAAGACAGAATCGGTCAGATTTATATCATTCCCAAATCCCAATGATGTTGAAGGGATTGCTTTCTACCAATGACTCCATAAAATGGAAGTATTCTCATTAATTTTGGGGAGAGTTATTCTGTCCATGTTGTAAAATCTCTCTACAGATCTGCTGTAATAAAAATATGAGTTGACTGGATGTTTTAGCTGGTGGCCTGTGATCAGTGCTATCAGCCGGATCAGAGCTGTAATAAAACTTTACACTGGACAATGGTGTGATGAGTCAATGAGGCATGGAGAACATTTGGGGAGATATAAAAACTGGAGTTGGAAATGGAGCATATGACTGGATGATGATTACCAATAGCTAGAAATGATGATATTGATGGGAACAGAAACACCCTGTTCAGGTGACTATCATTAACATGGCAAGCCTTCTCTGGATGGTGTGATGGACACCATTAAAACCACCCCTCGATTATCTGGGGGGTTCTAAATTGGTTGCGAGCCAGTATTAGGGAGGGAATCTGACATAGATGTGGTCAATAATTTATATCACAACTAAAAACATGGAGAGAAAGACAAAGAAGAAGGTGGTATAATCTACCATAGCTGTCAACTGTAATGGCCCTAAATCGTGTAAGCCTGAAAATGTCTGTGAGAATCCTCATTCAGTATTCACACCAATAGGACACAGTCATACAAAATGTACAAGGTTTTTTCTATGACAGGTACAGTAAACAGATGTTTTCCTTAATTACCTTTAGAAAGTATGTTGCAGAGGACAACTGCCTATTTGACCTATCCTTCCACAATAACACAGGTTCATTAAAGCATTAAGCATGTATGAGTTTTCAAACATTCCACAAACTTTTACTAAACAACAATGAATTTCTCTAGTTTTCTTTTATTAGTGTTAGTTGCAATTTCCGAGATATTTGCTGAAATTATTTGAGTAGCAGTGCCATGTCAAAATAGACTTTGTTAGTGGTGATCCATATTCAAATTTGGTTAACCTTAGAAACCTACAAGTCGGTTTATTTGATAAAGTTTGGCTCTAATTAGCTTTATACAAATGTATCACAGTGACTATAGAGATTATCGATATACAGTATAAGTAAAACGAATGAGGACTTAAGAGAGACAGCTAATGGAGTGGATTATGCTCAGATCCATTGCTGAATACAGACACTGTAACATGTGTCAAAGTACAGAGCAGGATCATCAGAAGCATCAAAAAAAATAACTCGCATAAATTCTAGTTGATTAAGTGAGAGCCAGGTGAGTGCATACTGGGTGATCCAATGACAGGTAAGAAAGATAAAGAAAGGAGGGAATATCACTGGGTAGGCAGACACTTATCCCTAACTCAAATATGTCATGTCCGTATAAACACAGCTCAAGCCTAACAGCAAATAAGCCGCCTCCTTCTATATGAATTGGGAACCCGGCAAACAAGAGAGAGGGCCAACAGAGGGCCAACAGAGGGTCAAATTTAGAGTAACTCTTTAGGAATTAGAACTAGCTGCTCAATCCAAGTGAATATTAATGTTGATTTGACTCCTGCCAGGTGAGCCTGATTTACATAAACACACATTCCCTTAGCTGTATCATCTTTACTCTCCCAGCACAAGCTCTATTGTTAAGAAAGACTATCTCCTCAACAATGTAACTACTGGAGGGCGTCTCTTACCCAGCCACTAAACAACACTTCACTCTCCTTCACTAACACACTATTATGTACACTTACACATAAACTTCTACTCACAATATAAATGTGTTTAATAAATGGGCATTTTTGACTGTTGTAGAGCCTATTACAAAACATTTCAACTTAAATTATAATTCTTCCTAATCCTCCCTACTAAATCGATTAGTTGTTATTTAATTTTTCTTCATTTTTTAAAATCTCTTCCTAGCTTATTTTTTTTATTGCTTGTTAACATCATAATATGCTATTTTCACAATATCACATGAGAGTCATCACATAAGGCGAGTCCTTTTTAGATGCATTTCTATTCTCATTTCAACAATCTCTATGTATCTGATGCTTTATTATCTAATGTCAAACAATATCACTGTGAGATTTGAGCTGATCGATACAAGACTCCCTCGATACAGACCGGATAAAACCCTGTCTGTTAACCTGGCACAGCCTCTTTCTGACTGTCGGAGAATACCCTCTACACCCTTAACTAACCCTCGTATTGATCTCTGTTACTCTCCCTCTTATATTCTCCATGCCAGTTTCATTTAAAAAAAAAAAAAAAAATACATTTGTTGGCTTAAAGTTGCAACTAGAAATATCTTTTCTTTTCTTTTATCCATTTTATTTATTTCAACCAATTTATTCTCTTAAAATTATATTCATTAACTGATCAAGAATTTAAGTCTTTAAAAGGCACTTTTTCTTGTGTTAAAAAAGAAAGCATTATTGTGAAAGAATAAGGCTGGTTTTAAGTGTGAGAGAGAAAAGAGAAAAGGAATAAAGAATGAAGAGAGAGAGAAAAGCAGATTTTAATCGGGAAGAGAGAAGGTATCTGTTGAGTCGACTGCGTGTGGATATTCAAGGTTGCTTTAAACTATCACTCCTAATTATCATGGTCAGACCAGAAGAACAATATCCAAGAAAGCTGAGAGGAATGGGGTGCAAGTGTGAAGGGTTACGGCTGTCACAGAATTACCCACAATGCTCTTCACTCAGACCCTTTACCATTGATCTCTGTCAGCTATTATTGTTTTAACTTTGGACAATATGTTACATGTCAGAGGATTCTCCATGAGTCATTGGACATGTTTAAGCTTCGTACACAATCCCACAATATTAACCACACACAATTCTCATCAACAATTAGTTTTAGCTGCATAAATTCTTACACATTCTGAAACAACAGGCTGCTTCTGTTTTTGAATGTTAAAGTAGTTAATAAATAGTGTGCCAAGGAGTTGGGGATAAGACCCCGTCTCAATGGCGCCATCTTAAGTATGCAGGGTTGTATTAAGAAGGAACTCACATCTAAGGTTTACAGCCAAAACTGACCCCAACCAGTCTGTGTACATCTTTTATGCCCAAATCACTTACACTGCCTAACCAATTAATGAATAAGTTTGTAATTTGTCTCTCCATCATCAGGGTAATGGGGTAGAAGATAAAACAAAAATGGCCGCCCTATGGGCTGATATCAGCCCCTGTAACACTATTGTGATTTGAATGGAGCCAATATTAATTAGATGTGGATTATGAAGAATTACATTAAAGTTAGGCTCCACACAACAAGGGGAAACCAATGAAGCGAATATGTTCATTTATTTCAAAGGCTTGCCTAATACTGTTATTGTCTTGGATCCCTTTGCCAGTGGTAGAATACCAATAGTATTCTCATAATGGTTGCCTTTCTCCCCCTGGGCTTTTCATTAACCAAAAAGCTTCCCCATTAATATGTTCATTCCACAATATCATTAACAATTCCTTTTGGAAAAAAAAGACAGTTCCTATACCTCAGAAAAAGTTATTCATGAGCTCATATCAATTAGTAAAATGAGCATTGAGTCAAAGTTATCCAGAACAGTCCAGTGAATGAGATCAAGGCTATCGTTTCTGACTTACAAATTTCATGGGCCACTCATTATGAAATTCATATTTCCACCAGAAGAGAGCACTTGCTAATATTATAATAAAGATCTAGACACCTTAAACCCAGATCTGGTGATGTCATTTGATAAGCACAGAGAATGTTTGAAATGACCAAACCCCGCTTTTGATTCTTTCAAATTTCTTTATATTAATGCCAAGAAAATGTATATGTTTTTTTTATACATTTAGTAAAACATGCTGTATAAATATAAAAATGACTGTTGGCACTTCTGTCTGGGATATGGCCTTGTCTGAATGTTAAAATAATATGATAATGGGTATGGATAAAGAAGTATCAGCCAGTATGGTGCTGACATGTTAAACAGATTCAACTATCTTCAAGTATTTTTTCACATTTGATTGCCTTTATTCTGTCACTTAGCTGAATGGAGATTCTTCAAAAACCTTTTATCTTCTCAACTGAGGATGTGTGTAGATTGGTTAAGCATAACTGTTGTCGTTGTTGGACAGATTCTGTCTTCATGTGTAATCATAGAGAAACAGAGGACTGGAATACATGTATCCAGAGCATCGAGAGCGGGGGGGGGGGGGGGGGGGGGGGGGGGGGGGGGGGGGG
>JARFOD010007446.1:0-11549 GCA_031763545.1 Mopalia muscosa | reverse complement strand
GTGACTACTCCAAAGAAAGACGAAAAATTCATATTGACTCAATATTTTGGTTTATTATCAAACCATCATCAGGAGTATGATAATAAACGGAAATATTGAGTCAATATGAATTTTTCGTCTTTCTTTGGAGTAGTCACCTTACTCTATAATGTTAAGCTTGTCAGTGGAAATATTCAGAGAAGTATCCTTCACTTGTATGTGTATCATAATTTCCTGTCATTGTTTAACAAACCAGTGGATTACTCCATATAGAAGATGAGCAGACAGCTGGCACATGTAAGAATTTCTGATAGCTTATTTCTTTAGGCCTTGTTTAAAAAAAAATGGGGAATATTTATAGACTCACAGAGTGTTATTATTAGAATGTATGCAAAAAGTATCAAGGACATGTGCTGGGTAAAATTCATTAAATAATCTGATACCTATATCTGGCAGTTTATCCTGAACTGTAAGTCACCTATCAGAGCTAACGATTACATAATAAGTACACAGTTATAAAAGCCAGCCTCATAATGTGGGTCTAAATGGCCCTCAACATATAAACAGTCAGTGGTAACCTTAATTACCTCCCCATTGAAGGTCACTCCAAGGCTCTATTGCCAGGTCTGCTTGACCTTGGCCACAGATGTTTGTTCCCTATTAAAGCTAATGCTAACCTCATATGTAACAAGTAACAGCTGACCACATCTCAAGTTTTATTAGCCTGTCAATAAAAATATCACAACTTCCCTGTCTATGTTACATACCTGTAATATTAATGGTAGATAGAATTATAATTTCTGATTTTATGGAAATAACTTCCTTTGTCTAAGCGTAGATTGTTTGGAGAATAATAAAACTGTCTTCACTCAGCAAAGAATGGAGGAACACAACTTTAAAACACAAACTTCATTGATAAACGGATCACAAAATTTGCCAAAGTCAATAGCAAAATGCAAATTCAGACAAAGACTGCAAACAATTTGGGAAACCTACAAATTGGTCCTCCTGAATTAAGTTTCCATATCCATGGGAAGACCCTGCTTTGTCCATTCTCCCCATAAGCCAGTTAGGTGCACGATTGGCTTTTCTCTTGTAATGCACAGGCCATCAGCCAATGTGTTACCTTTAACGTCGCATGAAGTTTTACCTAGAATGATTGATAATAAAGCCAATTGTGCACCTTAATGCCATCAGCACAGGCCTGTACATGTAGTCAACTGAAACTTTGACTGCATGTTGTATTTCAACATGCAGGATTCCATCCTTTGTGGTTGTAAGCTATTTGAGAAAAATAACACTAATTATTATGTACAATCGTAATCAAACAAACAAATTTCTGTTGGAGCCCAAAAGAGCAGAAAGAAACTGTAGTTCACACTGGATACAAATCTTAACATCATCTGAGATAGGTCTATTTTACAAAAACATTCAATGTTGTCAGACTCTGATTGATGTTTATTTGCCTGGAGGTTTGCATACAAAACACAGTTTGTGTGTACCACTGACTACATAGATATTTTTGACATCAGAAAGATCTACAGTCTAATTATGGATTGCACTAGTTGACACTAATTGAGACAGGGTTAAATCTTAATGTATGTTGTCCATTTCTTTTGGTGGTGAACTTCTCATTGTTTGCACAGTGTTGTTGATGTCCAGATATGGATTGTGAATTTAGCCTACATTCAGATGCTTCTAGTGTAGAGATAGTGGAATGAGTGACCGGGTCAGTAGAGTAAATCTTGACATAAACAAATAAAAACTGACCAGTGGAAATTTACCAGAGGTCTGGACATACAGAGTTCACTTCAGCTTTAAGTGTTTATCATATGTAGCCCACACTATAAGGGCATTTTTAAAGTGGTCACTCAATTGTCTTTAAAAGTGTAGAAAATTGAGTTAGGAGCACGATTGGCTTTTCTCATACTTTCTCAGGTTACAGGCAGTCCAACATGTTATCTTTAATGTCACATGATGTTTTACCTAGAATAAATGATAATAAAGCCATTGGTGCAATTTAATGCTCTAATTAGAGGCTGCTAATAATTGTTTAAATATATCTGTGCCCTGGTGATGACAAGTAACATTTTCCTCCACACTAAAAATATATTAATGTGCATGCCAAAATATGGGTAAAATTTACTAAATGCATGGTCCTGAGGGATTAATACTATAAATTATCAGATTATCTTGCTGGATTAAGACCAAAATTAATCCCAAGTGCAAGTGATCTAGTTGCATGATTAGCTCTTACTGAATTAAATCTAAAGTAATGTTAAATAAGTTTATATGAGTTTAAAAAAAAAATTAATTTGTAACATTTTCTGATGTGTTGGTGTGAGTTTTAACAAAAAATAATTTGTAACATTTTCTGATGTATTGATTTGAGTTTAAAATAAAAATAATTTGTAACATTTTAATCAATGACTACTTTGGGGACCTTTGACCCAGAGTAGGAAGATCAAAACAAAACGGCATGCATTTAACCATAATCGCTTCTATATGGTGTGTTTAAACTGTTTCTATTTCCTTAGATTGTAAGATGGCAGTAGCAGGTCAGTTTGCTTCTTAGATATTTTATTTTCGGTGAAGGTGTTTAATGATTTGCACAATTAAAATGATATTAACATTGTTGCTGAATCATCTTATTATCATGCCAATGCCATCTAATTAAATTATTATTTATCAACATTGATTGGAGCATGTGGTCGATAGAGAAATTCTTGGATTCCTCAATTTTGTCTGATCATATTAGAATATTTGTCTTTAATACATGTTAATGGATGTTGGTTTCAAATATGTCCACAGTTACAATGGTGATAGACAAATATTTAAATAAATCAAAACATTTTGAGAAAGTTGTATGCCACTTTAAGAATGAAGGTTTGTAGATCCGATAAAATGTCACTCCAATGATATTTGACAAAGTTTCACACTATAATATAGCTTGATGTGCACAAAGTATAACTAAATACTCATTTTTAATTTGAAGAACTAACAAGAGTTATGAGCCCAGCATTAGCTGTTTAAACGTTTTTACATAATCCATACTATTTAAGGTAATTGTTAAATGTTTATTTTAATAATGGTGTGTTTTGTTTCAATTAATTTTGTCATTCTAGCACATTAAACTAGGTAATTGTGTAAATTTGTACACTAGAGGCGTGGTACATATGTCATACAAAAAGGAAATGTGACCTTTTAGCAAATCGTTAAAAGTTAACAGCTTTTAATTTCTCCACCATTAAAATAAAAAAATGTGTAAAGTGTCTAACATGTTTGCTGGAAATTCCTTGAAATATTTGGGTACATTGGGTAGAGGAAACATTTGGTTAGATTTCGTCTGTGGTTTTAGGTGACAGGTTTGGTTTTGGTCATGTTTTTGCATTGTGATGGACTTAATCCCTGGGTAATGTCATTGGGAACAACTGCTCAATTTGTTTCAAAGTTTCAACAATCAGCAAGTTCAAAGCTATCTTTTGACCTTGTATGCTACGAAAGATAAGTTTCTCGGTGAAAGGATAGACCTGGGAGGTTTTTGGGAGGCTTTGCTAAGTTTTCTAGCAATAACCTTCATTTCAAAGTCATGTTGCGCAAGCTGACTAAGGGCTGTTTGTTGAAGAGTAGCTCTAACATTTTTGCATGTCTGAGAGCACCAGGGCAACCCACCGACAAATACTTATAAGAACAAAAGGATGAATCGTAACTTGGCGTATGTACCAGCAGTCTTTAAAACATTAAAAAGTAACTCACCAATGAATATTTGACTTGACTCTTAAACTAGTGACGGCTAAAATATAGGGTTTCTTTAAACGGATCCCTCGTCCTATAAGGGAAATACCCTTGAGTAAGACATAAAACACCAATCAAACAAACAATTAAACGGATCCCCTTATTAAGAGCAAGGGGAATTCCCCTAAATTGTGAATCAGAATTCCCATCAGACTTCATGTGAGGAAAACCTTGATGTCCATTTTCTACATGTTCTTAATACAGATTTTTATGTATAATAAAAGCGCTTGGACTAAACAATTTCCTATTTCACTAAAAAAAAAATGTATACCCTAACCAGCCTAATTTATTCCATAATCGAATAATAATATCAGACTCTAAAATTAAAATCTTGGTTAAGGCCCTTTTCTTTTACACATTAAATATCACAGATGGACCAATTGTAAATACATTTACATGATTCAATGAAACTACATGCAGTTCATAAAATGTTCTGGAATGTGCAGATGATTGCAAATTGTGATTTATGAGATGTTACAAGAAAAACGTATGAATCCTGCATAAAATACAGCATGTTTCTTTAAGCATGAGAATATGAATCTATGGGTTTTAGATCAAACCTCATGGTCAAGATATTTGGTTTGGATATTGGATTAATGATTAAAACATCGGAATGCTGGGCATTTAGAAATATTTTTAAAAGATGGCCTTGGGAGAAATGATTATTTATGGAAGTCTGTACCTGTATCTAATGAAATTTACTAAAGCACTACCGGTATATGAAACATTAATCAATCAAGCCTGTGGCTTACTAAGGTGTTGGCTGTCTTTTATCCTAAAATTTACCTAAATTTGAGTATGAGGTTTTCAGTATAGCACTAAGCAATATGTGTTGTTGTTGTTGTTTCAGGTCTTGATGATTGGGATATAATAGCTCCTGTTGACATTCCTCAGCATAGATTCAGCACTCTAATAGAGAAGAGCTCATTCCTGAATTCACTCACCGGAACCATCAGCAGTCAGGTGGAACGAACTGTCAACCAAATGCAGAAAGTTATGCGTAAGTTTCTAGTTTACTGCTGTTTATCTTGAAAATGATTATGCAGCTGTGAAGAATTATAGTTTTTAAGATGTAAATGCATTTTGTATTTTAGTACAGATTGAAGTTATTTTCAATCATCATTAAATTTACATGGTATAACATAGAAAGAATAATGTAATATGAAACCAATGAGATGATGTGTATCATAGGCAATTAGATTCTCAGAGCTAAAAAGCCAACATGAATCTGATCTGTTTGTAGTGTCTGAATTTTCTGATTTCCAGTTGTTGTCATTATTTGCTGCCGGTCACACAGAGGCTGGTTTACTACACCTGTGGGCTGGCTCATTGTATAAATAAAATAACCTTCAGTGTGGTGTAAATATTCCAAGTTAACTGACTACATGTAACTAACTTTATATATCGGATGTATACCAGTGTATAATGTCCCTTTGTTGACATCTCCTACTGTTTGTTAACTATGATTGGTAATTCCTATCAAGTCAGAGAGCAGTGTATACTGACAGCTAGATGATGGATGTCACTGAGCTGCCAATTTGCCATTAGTCGACATGTGTGCAAAGTTATGTTACATGTAAAAGTAATTTTTGCTACAGTCTTTTTCCACATGAGCGGGTGGTAGGAAGGAGCTTCCTGTTGCCCTGGTGCTTTCTGAGCTAAAGAGGAACTGGAAGCCGACATGTCTGTCATATCATTGTATTGTCTTGTGAGTGTCCTGTTTTTGTTAGTTGCCAGCGGCGGGAGTGGTTTCCTTCACCCATTGGGCTGGCACGCCGTCATGTGAGTGAAATAACCTTAAGTAGAGCATAAAACCCCAATAAAATAATCTCTCTCCCATGACCATGAAAAGTACGGAAAGCCTCAGCTTTTAAGGGATGATATTTGATCTCTCTGAGTGATATAGTGTATGAAGAAAGTTTGATCTCATCTGTTTTAGGATTGAAGTCTGATGACAGTGCAGTGTACAGGCCACTAAAGCCACCAATGACAGACTCTGAATTCCATCATTATTTGGACTCTGATGGTCGATTGGTTAGGCCTCAAGAGTTCAGACTGAGTATTTACCAGGGTGGAGTAGAGCCAGCGTTGAGGCGGGTAGTCTGGAGACACATGCTTAATATCTACCCAGAAAACATGACGGGCAGAGAGAGGTTTGATTACATGAAAACCAAAGAGAGGGAGTACTATAAGTTGCGGGATGATTGGCGGACACGTTATGGCGAGGGTAACATTAATGAACAGCTGCGTTATGTCACTTCTATGGTTAAAAAAGATGTTCTTCGGACAGACAGGACCAATAAGTTCTATGCTGGTTCAGATGAAAATAAAAATGTAGTTTCATTGTTTCATATTTTGGTGACGTATGCTATGACGCACCCTAGCATTTCCTATTGCCAGGGTATGAGTGACATTGCCTCGCCTCTTCTAGTCATTGAAAAGGATGAAGCACAAGCATACCTTTGTTTTTGTGGTGTAATGAGACGGCTCCGAGTGAACTTTTCAAGTGACGGGGTTGCCATAACTACCAAGTTGAAACATCTCCAAGACCTTCTGCAAATTCAAGATCCAGTATTTTTTGCTTACTTAAATGATTGTAGTGCTCAGGACATGTTTTTCTGTTACCGTTGGCTGTTACTTGAAGTGAAGCGAGAATTTCCATTTGATGATGCCTTGTACATGCTAGAGGTTATGTGGAGCACTCTACCCCCTGACCCACCTGATCGTGAACTTCCCCTCACTGACCCAGATTACTCTCCTGTCTCCCTTGACCCATCCCCCATCTCACCTACATTCACTTCAAAGAAATCTGTCTACTCTAAACTTCTTGCTCGCAGACGTCAGTCATCAGTTTGTAAAAACCAAGTGAACAAGCTACAGTCTGAACAGATGCTTGGGGATAATTCCATAAACAATAACTGTGAAGTATCTCAGTGTGATTTGTCTCCAGGGGATGAAGACAAATATATAACAGCAACCATAGATGATTTCCCGGCCAGTGAAGACTGCATGACAAGGTCACTCAGAGCCAAGTCAACAATCATTGATATGTCCTTGGAAGCGAGTGGAAAACTGGACAGGCAAAACAGCCTCGATCATAACAGTGAGAAATGTGCGGATTGTGGAACCCTAAAAAACACTCTGGCAGATGGTTCATTATGCGACTGCCATGACCAGTGCTCTGACTCTGTCAACTCACAAAGTTCTGGTTTGTGTAACGGAAATGGTGATACAACATTACATAATGATGAAGACCAACAGTCACTTTGTGATGATTCCATGAACAGTGAAGAAATTAACTCAACACCAAAGTCTAGAACATTCAATAGTTTAGTTAGTAAAAGGCCAGATGGAATTCAAATATCCAAGCCAGTGCTACACCCTGTTAATTCTGACCCAGATTCTAGATCAGGTTCCTTCTCAAAAGATTCTATGGCTGCCCAGAACCAAAACTGTAATAAATCTGTAAGTTTAACCCCAACTATTCCCAAAGATATCAATCTGCTTCAGAATGTGCGTGACACTAATCGCCTCCATATTTCTGACTGTATTGAAGCCTCCGAGATGATGACCCCAGAGTCCCCTGATCAGAACTCCATGGAGATCATCAAGATAACGGAAAGGGTACCAGCTCTGGCGGCACCCGACCAGTTTGGCTGTGGCAATCCTTTCCTAATGTTTGTGTGTCTCAGTCTTCTGCTTCAACATAGGGACCACATCATGAGGAATCGTATGGATTATGATGAGCTCGCTATGCACTTTGATAAAATGGTCCGTAAACATAATGTCTATAAGGTATTGTACCAGGCAAGGTCTCTGTATTCTGAATACCTCAAAGATCAACAAAGGCAAATACTTCAAGATGATCCTGTTATCGGGCCTACAAATGATTTCAGTGTCTGACATTGTAGTTTATTTATTAGTCAAATAAAGCCTGTCTACTTACTCTTGCCATATTTGCATGTTTGTGATGTTGGACATATCAACAATACATGTCGGTGTTCAGAAGTAATAGTTGTTAAATAGTAGGTTAATCATGTTATTCAAACTGAATAATTTGAAGCTCCCCTGTACCAACTGTATGTGTGATTATTAAGAAAAACACTTCCGACAACAGTTCTCCTGAAGGAACAGGAACGTGTAACTTCATACTGGTCTTTAATGATCAGCTTGTATGAAGATATACATAATTGAAGATTCACCTTTTAAAATTGTATATGATTCATACACATAACATATACAGTTTTACTTTACAAAGTAAGACAATTTCATACAGTATGATATAAATTGTTTTACTTTGAATTATATTTAATTTCTAAAAAACCCTAGATCACCTCTACTTTCGTCCATGATAAATCCTGACTTTATTGCTTGTTATGACAATATTAAAGCATGTAATCCAACAAATTTATGTTTTTTGACAAATGTTGATGATTTCTAACTGAAAAATTCATCTTCTGGCTCTCAGACAGAATTTCCAAATTTTTTGTCTTGTTTAACGTGCAAAATAGTTATTATTTTATGGATGAATTTTAGGTGATTAAGTGTAGTTTATTATCTAGTCTCTCTTGTAGAAAATTTAAAGATGTATATTTTTATTTTTCAATCTTATTCATAGAACTTTTCCTTCAAACATGGACCCAAAAGATTGAATATTGCAGCTTTAAATTTGTGTCTGTAAAGTTCACTCAGTCTATGGTATTTATCTTCTGATGTTATTATTTAATTCTTTTTTGCCATAACAAGGGGTGCTGAAGCCCTATCATTTGATCTCACACAACCCTATCCCCACAGGAGTACAGTCTTGTGTTACTTCATTGTGCAATATACATTTATTTTGCTGCGAGCTTTATGTATTACCCATTATTTACAGTTTAAAAAGGAATGGTTGTGGACAATTTTTACATTGCCTATCAGTCAGTTTTATAGCAAATATGTAATGAATTAAACAGTTTTTGTTCAGTCTATACAGTGATTAGTGCTTTGATGATTTTCCATTCACATCATGTAATTCAAGTGAATGAAATATGTCCACGAAAAAAGTTTTTCTGCCCATGGGTTTCAATATTGCTGTATCAAGATGCCCATAGGTTTGTTTTGATATATCTAGCCTGATCAGTGCTGCCCATCAGTTTCCATATATCTGTATCCTGGTGTGTTTTTGATATTGCTGTATCCTGATGCCCATGGGTTTCGATGTTGCTGTATCTTAGGCCCATGGGTTTCAATATTGCTGTATCCTGATGCCAATGCTTTCCATATTTCTGTATCCTGATGCTCATGGGACTTGATATATTGCTGTATCCAGATTTTCATGGGTTTGTTTTGATATATCTGTATCCTGATGCCTATGGGTTCCGATATTGCTGTATCTTGATGCCCTTGGGTTTCAATATTGCTGTATCCTGATGCCAATGCTTTCCATATTTCTGTATCCCGATGTTCATTGGACTTGATATATTGCTGTATCCAGATTTTCATGGGTTTGTTTTGATATATCTGTATCCTGATGCCTATGGGTTTCGATATTGCTGTATCTTGATGCCCTTGGGTTTCAATATTGCTGTATCCTGAGGCCAATGCTTTCCATATTTCTGTATCCTGATGCTCATGGGACTTGATATATTGCCGTATCCTGATGCCCAAGGATTTCAATATATCCGTATCCTGATGCCCATGGGTTTTGGTATTGCTGTATCCTGATGCCCATGGGTTTTGCTATTGCTGTATCCTGATGCCCATGGGTTTCGATACTTCTGTATCTTTATGCCCATAGCCATAAAGCTTCTGAAGATCTACTAAAGTTAAGAAATATATAGCCTAATATCATTCATTTATTTTCCACAGGATGATTTAATGTGAAAAAATTGCCTTTTAAAAAATGTCACATAAAGTTGAGAAAAAAGTTGTTTAATCTGATGTTTGAAAATGGCTAAATTATTCTGAAAGTAAATAATTACTTGAATGTCTATGAATCTGGACCCAGTTGCTCATACAAAATCCTGAAGGAAATCAGTTGCATAAATTGGGTAAACTCAAACACTTTGCCATATGTGATTCCTGTGTTCAGTTCTAGGATTGTTTTTCAACTTGTTTATAACATGGGTGATGATGTTTTCCTATTAGCCCGACAGGCTGTTTCTGATAAAACTATCTTCTACAAAGTCTCACATTAAAGAAGCCCATAACTTATTTGGTTGGTTTTGAAAAATCCACATTCCCTTTTTGTAGGACAACTTGATTTTTGTGAGGAATACCAAGTAGTTAAGGGGGAGAACCTAAAATAATTTCAGAGCCTTTTGTGTTGGGCAATTGATTGAAATGTGAAATATATGCTGATATAGATAATTTGGGAGAGCCTTAATTTAGCATCCTGGTTGTCCTCAAAGACCATAAAAGTTAATTTATAAGAATTAAAGCCCTGATTGGGCCGGCAAGTTAATTTCACTAGTATCTTCATAAGACAGATTTAGGTAAAAGGCAATTTTGAGAATGAAAACTTTTTAAAAAATCTAATACGTTGGGTACATTACATGTAAGGAAAGCAAGTCTCGTTAAAGTTAACAAGTATGTAAATAAAGTGGAATTCGGTTTGGATTTGTAATTATTGCGTACATGTAATTCCCAGCAACAAACAGTGATCAAATTAGTAAATCCTATGGTATGCCATATAGATAGACTTTTTTGACCGTTAATCTTCAGAAGGTTTTTAAAGTTTATATAGTTAAGCTCTCAGAAACACTGATTTCAAACTATTTCAGCCGTAAGGATATTTATTGGATATTGCATATATGCTTTTTCAAATCACCTCGGATGATAAACAGTTTAAATGTGTGCGGCTCACTGACTGTATATCGGTTCACAATGGACACTTATTTAGCAGGGAGAGATCATGAAAAATGTGTCAATTAAACATGCATCAGTATTGGTTTTGCTTACCCATCATTTTACGCAATGACGTGTAAATGGCTGCTAACAATAACAGGTTATGTGATATGATTTTGACAGTATTGGTTGACTGTTGTAGAAATGTAACAATATTTCTGTTGACTGGTATTAATTTAATTACAACGACTCCTATTGCATCTTGGTAGTGTTATTATATACATGTATAGACCACTTCTCCGCAAGAGGACTAATTAATGTTTAATTAGGGGTACTGATCAGTATGTTATTGGCAGTCAACTAGTGTGTAAATAGACTTATGGATAAAGCTTTTAGTCAAAGTGTTTAAGCTTTGGTTTAATAAATATGTTGTTTACATCTGTGAAAAGGTCTGTTCTCAAGTTATTTTTGAGCGGTTATTCCTGTCTCAATATGTATGTAGACAGAGTGGGCTTCATGCTGCTCTCGTATGTCTTTCTGTTTCTTGTCCGTTGTCATGTCTAGTCCTTGTAACTTTCAGGTGAACTCCATTGTGGAATATTATGGAAACGCTTGATATCTAGGTTGTGCTAGTTGTACATTATTGTGGGAATACACAGCCGTCATGTAGACGAAATACCCTTGAGCACGGCGTAAAACTCCAATCAATCAATCCTTATTTTATTTTCTGGGTCGAGATCCTGGATCACTAGGATGACACTACAAGTTGGTTGCGACCTTCACTGGGAAACTGGAGGTGGACTAGCTGCAGTAACAGTATTTTCGTTATTTTGGGATAACACTTTCTTAGTTAGAACATATACCTGTTAAAAAAAAAATTAAAAAAAATTTCTGAACAGGTATATGTTCTAACTAAGAAAGTGTTACCCCAAAATAACGAAAATACTGTT
>JARFOD010007435.1:0-11549 GCA_031763545.1 Mopalia muscosa | reverse complement strand
TATTTTTGGCCGTCGTCATATAAGTGAAATACCCTTGAGTACGACGTTAAACACCAATCAAACAAACAAACAAACATTGGACCGTTGTTTTTACACAACTTTCAGTTTATATTTCAGCATACCTGAACTAAATAATACATACAAAGACTGGCTAACACTTATGATCTGTTTCCCAATAAATAACGAAAATACTGTTAATTTGTGTAAAGTTTAGATGAGGTGTGAACTATTGTTTAGCTTATTTCATTAAACACCACACTTTTTGTTTATTTCATAGAGGTTCTCATTTCCCCCAAATTTTAATGACTACTGCAAATTCTGTTTCTCAGGTTTGGATTCACTTTCATAGTCAGAGGAGAAAAGACAAAAAAGTAAGACATTTCTCACCTATATACAACATGCCGTTAAAGAAAACTTTAATGGTTTTACTTGAGATAATGGGCAACACACGTCAATTTGTTTTGGCATTTCCCCTATATATTTACACACCTTGACTAACTACACCCCTGTGATACTGTATCTGGTTTGATGCCAGTAATGGGTGCTGGCACTGCTGTGTTCGTTACTTTAATATACTTCTGGTGGGATGTTGAAAGTTGGTTCCTGTTGCCCTGATGCTCTCTGAGCTAAAGGGCAATAGGAAACCGATCTGTTTCGTGAAGTCTTTGTGTTTTGTCTTATGATTGGCCTGGTTTGTTGCTAGCAGCATCAAGGGTGGTTCGCTTCACCCGTTGGACTGACATGCCATCATATGTGTGAAATAAACTTAATTTTGGGTAAAAACTGAAATCTCTACCCCCACCACTCATCCAAAATAAAGCATATAATGGTGAGGTCCCAAGCAGGGCCAACATTACTAGTTACCAAATCTTACTCCTACTTTAATCTACCGGTCACAGGTTGGAGTCCAGCTGTCAAACATTGGGTATATGAAGGAGTCACCCAATGTGGCCCTGGCAATTACCTGGGTAGTTTTAACGAGTTTTCCTTTGGGTTTTCCATTGTATTTAAGAAAGGAACAGTGTGAAATAGATAATCTGTCGACATGTGAGCGACATACCATTGAGTACAACAATGAAACTACAATCAAAGCATACAATGGAAACCCCTTTTTTTCGTGAAGTCAAGGCTGCTGATGTGTAGTCACATGAAGAACAGGGAAATTGAAAGAAGTTAATTCTTTGTTCAATCTGATGTGTTTCAGAAGTCGTGATATGCCATTTTTTGGAAGAAGTGTTTGTTGTGCCTCACAAGATGAGGCTATGAACTGGATGGCAGGCATGTACAAAGCTCAGGTAACCTCATCAATTAACTCTACCTTTATTCACACCTGTTATTTGTAACTTTGTAGGGTACACTGGAATCGGCTTGTCCATCTGTAGCCACAATTTTGTTAGGCCTTGTCCTGCTACAGTTTTTAACCTATGTTAGTGAAAATTTGTGCGCATGTTATCCAGGTGGTGCAAGATGTAATAATCAGGTTCCGTCGATCATTTTTTCCCCGAGTTATTGCCCTTTAACAAGCCATAGTGTTGTTACATAGGGCCAATATTGTCCGGCCTTATTCTTATTCAGTTTGTATTCTATGCTAGTGAAAACTTGTGTGCATGTTATACATGGGATGAAGTTGTGCAAGATGTAATTATGAGGCTCTGTCGATCAAACTTTCCCAGAGTTATTGCCCTTAAACGAGCCTACAGTGTTGGAGCAACACTATGATCAAGGAATGACAAAAGTTCCCCATAGTTGTGTTCTTCTGAATTTTCTTGTATGCTATGTCAGATGATATGTTTTACAGCTCGGTCCCCTATGCCAGTAAGCTTATCTATATTGCAGTTGCACACTTCTAGTTAAAATGCTTTTGTTATTATTATTTCACAGATTTACTTTGAATTATAGATTCCTCAAATGAGGCCATCTGATGGGATAGCATTTCACTGATTCCACAAAACAATATGGCCACCATTGTGTAATTTGACAATAAAGTTTTCCATCATTTACACCTGAAAACAAAATCACCTAATAGCTTACAGTTTGAAATCTCTTATCCCACCTGTAAGTCGACAAATGGGATTGCAGTTCACCAAATTTTGCAAAACAATAATGCAGTCATTAAAATGCGTTATTCACTTCTGTACGTATTGTGGACGGGATTGTATTCAGTGCAAGCCGCACCTGCTAGCTATGCAGCTTATTTCAAGTTGTGTCAATAGTATTACACCACATAACAGTGTAAGAAAAAACAATTATTTGTTAATCTTTTTTTACGTAATTCTATTTTTATTTCAGTATCCCAATGGTTTCCATTCTTGATGGTTTGCACCAAAGTAGTCTCAAAGTAAGTCTGTACAGTTCGTTTGACACAATATTATGATATAAACATTTGTAAAATGCTCCTTTTTTTATTATTAATTTTTTTTTGAAGAGACTTTCACAATACACGAAGCTTGTACGTAACAAGCCACCTCTTTTGTTCTGTCAAACCTTTTTCATGCCCACAATATTGGTCTAATGTCAGAAAAACAACTCAAACTCTTATCTTAAATTGAGACTGTTAAGTACATTGCTTTTTTCCAAAGTCTTAGTTGGGTCATCAAGAGTTTTATTCAAGGCTACTCTATATTTCAACCCCTGACCGATTATTCACATATATTTGGACTCGATATTGTAATTTATTGAATCAATTTTTGTTGTTGTTATTCTACAGATTTCCTAAGAAAAAAATAGATATGAATCAAACCGGACCATGACAATCCGAAAGCCATTACAGTCAAGTCTTTTACCCAAACAATGACATAGTCAAGTCGAGGCAATATGTATGGAATCTGCAGTATGTCTTTTATCTCATAGTATCACATGACATTTTGTCATGTATGTTATCTAACTATGCATGTCATGCAGAACTTCACTGTATTAATGCTGAGAAAGTTATGGTTGAAGAGGATGTAAAACATTTTCATTTAAATGGGCATACCAGTTTGAAGTACATGCTGCAAGGAAGTAGCCAACTACATGATGTGGATTGTGAATAGTCATGCTTACCTCACCACTGCTGTTCATGAAGTGTGTGGACGAGCCATAACCTGAGGGGTGCACTTTGGCTTAAGAGATTGGGCACTGGGCAGTAATCATGACACAAGGAATAGCCAAAACCACACCCCCTATATGCCATACTAAGGGGGAACAACTCTGTTGGTCTTTCGTTGGGAAAGGTATAAGTGTGCTTTACTTTTTACAAGCAATTAACAATTCATGTGGGAAGCCTTCACATCAAAGAAATTCAGCTTTGAAGATAATCAAGTATTTGTACAGACTCTCCAGCGTTGGTTAATCCGAATTTTATTTTCCTTTAAAGAGGAAACTGTATTGTGATAGTGTTTGAAATGTGGCAGTATGTTTATTACAAAGGACGTCTGAGCTGAAGATTTGCTCCATTTTCTAGACATTTTACTATTTCTGGATTTTCTACTGTAATTTTGTATACGTTTTTGAAGGAGAAGAGTAGAGGGAAAGTTTTTAAACCACATGGTGGTTGATTTGTTCCAGATTATACAAAAGTGGCAGCCATTTTTTAAAAAGAGATGTCCAGAATTTAAATACGCCCATATTTGGTGAATTGATTATGCAATCATCACAATTGTTACCATTCATGATTTATTGATTTATAAACATTATTATTCACATGGTGTATATAATATTTATACAGTATATATCTACATGTATGTATCAGCTATGATATATGTAAACTATATTTATGTATTTTGTTTGATTTTTACCATATTTTTGAACTAGTAACAACATACATTCAAGTGTAGAAAAAAGGGAACAATTTTAAGTCGGGCCATTCAAAACAAAGATTGATAATGTAACAAACAAACTGATATTTAATGTCCCATGGTGATTAATGAATGCATAATTACTCACAAAATTTCTAAGTATTTTTGTTCATCTTTTGCTACAATTAGTTTTATGCTCATATATTCCTGCATTAAAGTAGAAATATTTGTAACAACTTGATTTTACCGTTTTTCCTATAAAACTTCATATTCGCTTGGATGATTTATGTCGATTTCATGTATGCAATAGAATCTATTCTAGTGAAGTCCTGTTTTAGAAGGAGAAAGAAAGAGAGAAAGTATTTAAACCACATGGAGGTCGCTTTGTTCCAGATAATACAAAAAGACACTGCCGCTAAATCGCTGTATCCAGTCTATGTTATTACCAGAAAATGATAAGATGGTGTCATACAAAAGCCAACAATATTTGGGAAATATTTTCCTGCAGAAAACTTGCTTTTATTATGAGTGTTTGAATTTGCAAAGTGTCCATTCAATGTTCCAGTATTTTTATTAATTTCAGATAAAAGATGGGGATGACACTATTTTTTTGTAGGCTCCTAACTAATCTATGAAATCATTTAGAAATGCCCTCAGTATTGCTACAGTACTTTTGCTTATTTCTACATGCTATGCAATATGTGAAGATTGAAAACAGGTTGTGAGATTTTGAAGTTGAACAAGAAAGCATAAATGCCTACACAAATAAACCTTAGTTTATATGAGTTTGCTCAATGTTGATTTTAAAGCTTGTTGTGCTTCTATTTTTAACAGCTTTTGTATAGTGAATAATGCTTTTCTAATAGTATAGATGCATTGTATTTAACAGGGATCTTGATTGATAGGACTATTTGGTGTCCATTTCATAGGGAACAGTGGTTATCACCTGTAAGTCATGTACAAATCATCTTGCATTTATCACCAGTATTTCTAAATTATGATACAATTTGATGAAAGTTCCAATTTAAATTAACTATAATATGAATATATAATAAAAGAGCAGTTCAATTTCCAGAACATGTATTATGACCTCTACATGTGTCTATACTGTTAAACTGGCCGCATATTTTGAATTTTTAATATATTTATATGCAGACTTTGTGTCTCCTATCCAGGTCACTGAATGTCCAGATTCATATAGTGGTAGAAGTGTTGTAGATTCTGTACTCATTCTTGTATGCTGATAAGTATTCTAGTTTTGACTAAAATACCACTCTAGTGTTCTAATCAGTACACACTAGCTTGTACTTTAGAAACATTCTGGTTGGCTGTACTATTCGAGTCTAGTATGCTAATTAGCACATTCTAGTATGCTTTATAATTGTCTCCTCTTATACAAGTACATTTTAGTGTGCACTGAAGAACATTCTAGTATGCTTATAAGTACATTTTAGTGAGCACTTGAAGTCCAGTCTAGTATATTTAGCAGCACATTCTAGTTAGCTCTATAATTTGTGCTATTAATTGGTACATTCCAGTGTGTTATATACTCATTCTTATCAGAACATTCGAAGTGCTAATTTTGAATAATATTGTCCTTTAGGATCATTCAATAATTTGCTGTTAAAAACGGTTCTATTCCACACTCCATGGTCTACAAATTCCTCAGTTTCCAGTGATATTCCACATCGTAACAGTGCAGTGCATCCTCTCAGGTGTTTTTTGTCATTTTAGAGCAGGCTGGTCCAGATAATTCTGTAGTGGCATTTGATACATACTACAGCAAATCATCTAAAATCGCCAATACACTATTTATTATTAGAATCCCAGCCAAAACAGCTTACTTCATCCTGTCCGATTCAAGTGGTTATTATCTATCATACAATAATTAGCCGGTTAGAATGGGCGAGTCTGCTGCATTTGAGGGTACTGTGCCATCACACTAAGGCAAAATTACAGACAGAAACAACTGTCTGGGTGCACAGTCCTGCAGAAAACCAACACTACTTTATCTATAAGTTGTAATCTTTTCTTCAAGAGCTTTTTGTATTGAACAGTTATGATCTCTACAATCTTATGTTCCTCAATTGAAGGCATTAACTAACCAAGATGGTGTCATAAATTAGGTATTGTTTGATATTGTCCATGAAAAAATTCTTAAATTTATGAGCATACACATTTTGTACAAAATGCAGCTTTAATTTATTTGTGTTCAATAATCAAGTGTATACACAATTAGTACTGGTACAGGAGAAAAGTTTATTTGTAAAAAGCATCCACTAATTTTACTGCTTTCCTAAGTGTTACATTAAAGGAGAGAACAAACAAAATGTATATAATTGATTGTATCAAGCAGTTCTTGTGTAATTATTTCATCTTCTTGGATTGTCAAAAAATGTAATTTTCGGTAGAAACAGTTATGCTTAATATAAATGGAATTCAAGGATGTCAAATATAAAAGATCCATTCTTAAAAAAAAAATCTTTAATTCTTATTTAGGATGTCAAATATAAAAGATCCATTCTTTAAAAAAAGCAAATTCTTTAATCCTTATGTGTGTACTTTTCAGTTTTATTTTTTCTATTTTTAACATCCGATGCTGCAGATTACAACTTTAATATGTCAAAACAGTCCAATAACATTGCATATTCGAATGTGGCGTCAATCACTAATTAGTCAATTAATAATTGTAATTTATATAAATTGTTGACTATTTTGCCCGCGTGGATCAATATTAATAGAAAAAATTAAACCTGTCTAAATTGTATCTTTTTCATGTAAAAAACAAAAAAACAAACAATTTAACTTCATTCTCATTTGGCTCTCCAAAAATAAATCCCACAACCATATTTTTTAAAACTTGCTTGATACAATCAGTTACATTATATATAAAGTTTTCTTCTATCTCATGATGTACATAGAAAATTATTGGTCCATTAATTGCACCGAATTTTCATGATAACCACATTGTAACTGAAGGGTAGTGATAACAATACTTCACATTTCTTTGGATTTACAACTTTCACGTGTTATAAATCCACAGTTCTGTGCCCTTGTTCACTCACTCTTAAGATCTCTGACAAGCAGCAGTTAGTTGAATGGTGTCTGATGTACCGGGATGTTGGAGCAATGAACCAAATTAATCAGCCTGAATTCAGCTTTAAGTTTTAAATTTTTAGTTGATTATTCCTAGGTTATTGTTGAACAGCGGATTGATAATGTCTAGTTTGTAATACAACTGTTCACTGAATTATAAATATAAGAGCACATAGTTGTTATGCGACATACATTGTGCTTACCAGACTGAAACAAAATAAACTGTATTTTATCAAAGTAAATATGTGTTCCCGTATTTCATGCCAAGATGTGTGACTCGATTGTGTTATACTGGTCATGGAAATCTCTACTCAATGTGAGCAGAGTTAATGGACTGCTGAATAAGCATAAAGATTCAAATCAAATCCCTAAGGCTTAGTGAGAATACCAAATTTGAAGACTCATTAGCAAATCCAACAGTTTTTGTGGGCATTTTGGCACATGATGATTTTATTGTATACTGTAACAGAAATGGTACATAAATCATGATTTATGACATATACAGAATATGTCTAACATTACTTTGGGGATATAGCAATAATCGTTTGTCAGTGAATAACATTGTCTTCTTGTGATCACCTTTGTCTATCTGTGATCAACACTGTCCATCTGTAATCACCAGCTTGTAATGGCGACTCTTTTGAATTTAAACAACCTTTGGAAGGTTTGGTCAATATGAGGATGCACATGAAGAATTCTCTGGAGTCGTGACTTTATTTAAGTGATGTTTCCTTATCCAGTACATGACCAATTCATGAAGATGTTTATTTATGATGGTAGTTGCATATGTTTGCTCCACAGAGTTATGGCCCTTGACAACAGCCATTTAGTTTATCTTGTCCCCTTAACTTCTTCTAAAGTTAATATTTTATCAGCCTGGTTTGAGGACCTAATACTATATCCTGTCAACGCAGCCTCCCATAATGCTTTAGAGTTAAAAAAATGAAACTTGAAGCACACTTGGGTTATAGCATACTTATAACATATTGTTTTTACCATGTGCTGTACTGTGCCTGTGGTGTAAGGCGCTTTACAAAGGCCTAATCTGCTTGAGGTGTTAGGCGCTTTATAAAGGCCTAATCAGCTGAGGTGCCTCAAATTAAATCCAACATCCAAGCTCTGTGATGTGTCTTTCTCTTAATGTTTCTCTCAGTTTGAACTACTCGAGGTGAACAATTCATGCTCATGTGTTGTCCAACACCTTTGGAATTTGTGTGGATCAGTTGTACCCTGTGAACAGCAGTCATTTCAAGCTTCTGTGATCATTATCTCAACATGAATGGTATTCCTGTTTCCTTAGTAAGCTGATCCAAATTAACAAATGAAGTGATTTCATGTAGCACTGTTGCTGAGAGCCTGGTGTAATTGCTCATTGCCCGCTAACCTGTAAAAAAGAAAAGGTGTTTGATTAGGGTTTAATACACAAGGGGTATTTCACTTATGATGACTGATTGTCTTATCCTGCTTCATTCACATACAGTGGAAACATCAGAGGAGACTGTTAACCACTCCCGTGACAACTGGAATCACCTCATGTGACTGGCACATATAACCGAGGTTCACCTGCAACCTGTGAGGTGTACACTGAAGGAGGAACCTGAAGCCATGAGCTATCAGTCGAGGGCAAACAGAGAGCAAACATAACACTCAAAAGAGCTTCAGACATGGGCTAAGGTGAACATGGGCTAAACTGCAAATTATCTACTTTTCTCCTTAACTGTCAAATGGAACACTTTCTGGTAATTAATGGGAGGTTTTTACGAAGATTCTTTTCGGTTGTCTACCATTTGTATTGGGCTGCAATGGAAAATCCCTACATAATTGAAATTAAAGCACAATCAACCACACACTACACAAGTATTTTACAAACGACATAGCCGATAGATGACTACATATGGCAGTTAATGAACTAGACATTCAATCATCAGTTTTATGGACCATATAAAAGAAAATTATTATTCTACAAGGTAAACTCGAATCATTTTCATTTATTTCAACTGGAGAGTGTTCCCCAAAATAATTAAATCTTTATGTTGAGTCCAAACTATCTGGTTGTGACTTATTGTTTTTATCTGGCCTGCAGAATCCATATATTGCCTGATATTGGAATGAGATATAATAAGGAAAAAGATAAACATAAATTGAGTACATACAATTTATTGATTGAATCTAATTTGTGTAACAGATGTGTTTATTGACTCTTACCTGGCCAGCTCAAACCCTCCTCTGGAAATAATTAACTTTCTGACCTCTGAATGACCTTGAGCAAGCTGACATAAAAGGGTCATGTATACCTCACGAGTTTCAACATCATTCTCTGCGGACACTGAAAAAAAAAAAAAAAAGTTGGCATTCTTAAAGCTGTGGCGAATATTCCAATTTAAAGATACGGTCATTTACTCAAAACAAATTAAAGAATTTTAAAACCATTTCCCACACTAATAGAAGATACTTGGATTTACACAGGCATTTTTTTTATGTAAAATTCCCTGATACAAACTCACTGAGAGAAATCTCACTACACACTTCACTCCAATAGCTATGGCCTGTACATTTATTCTAATCAATACAAGATGCTTTGATTTAAAGTAACGGTTTTTTAATATGAAATTTCAGGATAAATATTCAGTGAGGATAAAACTTGATGTAGATCATTAAAAGATTGTTATGTTAACAGTGAAATCTGGAACTACTGAGAATGGCTCGGATTTACTTGTAATCAAAACCATTACACTATTTTGACATACCTTGAGTCTCTGATAACTGTTTTATAAGCCTTGGTATCCAATCAGAATTGAGTAATACCTTTGATAACTCTGGGTGAATACAAACACTGGATCCTAGAGCTGGACATGAAAGGCAACACAAGGACTGATTTATTAGTATTTTGTCTTTGCTTGAATACATGTATACTGTTATTTGAGAATGGGAAGATAACAAAACCAAACCAAATCTGCATAACACCCAGTTCAGTGGCTATAGACCAAGAGTTAAAAATCAAAATGTCCTCCCATACCTCAGGCCATACAAATTTAATACTTGTTATGATGTAATGTTAAGCAGATGTCATAAGGAGCACAGGGTAGAACCAGAGAGAAAAGTAAAATTCAAAATAGGTATATCCTTTGTGCTCGGCAGAGAGTATGATTTTCAGTGCAAAATGTGCGATTAAGTGAATTAAACCAAGTTCATCAACACAAGTAGACATTCGACACGTCAATACAGGGAATGATTAATTGGTATTTTACCTGTTTCTCAACGATGTTTCACTTTATAAACAAGTGAATACACTGTTCCTTGTGGTAGTGTATTCTAACAGTAATCAAAACAGGTCCAATATGAGTTTAAACTGGTAGCACTATTTATTGGTGTAGTTTTTTTTTTACCAATACATGTCATTTCCAGGACTTTTACCGTTCAACAAAATCAACCACCAGAGTCATCAGTCATAAAATAGTACCATATGTACAATAGACACGTGTACAAAGGGGTAAAACTTTCCACCAAACTTGACACCAACTAGGACACCTGAACAGTCTTGAGGGAGTGTGTAATGAAACCTTATTTTATGGCTACTAGTGAAAGTTGTGAATTTGTTGTGCCTACACATTCTAAGATAAATGAGACAATGACATTGACTTTAATGGCAGCAATAATGTGACAAATTGTAAGGTCTCACCTTGTACAGCCAAGAACCATAACTCTGCCACGTCCTCCCATACACACCTGAACTGATTAGGTAGTCTGAGGATTGGTGTACTATCCTCTTCCACAACTGTATGGACCTGACTCAGATAGTGTATCACACCAGAGAAAAACTGATTCAGCTTCTGTCCAGTTATAGCTTAAAACAGAAACAATAAAGCAGATATAAAAACAATAAAGCTGATATAAAAAGCAATAAAGCAGATATAAAAAAACAAAGCTGAGGTTAGGAATAACAAATCTGAATATAGAAACAATAAAGCTGAAGATGAAAATAGCACAGCTGAATATAGAAATAATAAACCTGAATATAGAAATATTAAAGCTGAAATGAAAAACAATAAGTTGAGTATGGCTGAATATAGATTAAATAAAAAATAAAACTTAATATGAAAATAGTGAAGCTGAACATAGGAATAAAACACTTAAAAATTCTTAAAAACCAGACTGAATGAAAGAGATATTACTGTATAATGTATAAGATAATATCCCTGAAAATAATTACAGGTGAATATACAGAAAATATAGTCAAGTATAGAAATTGTACAGAGAAATATATAGGTAATAATCCAATAATTAGTACATGTAATACGTTTTCTGTGTGTAGTGAATTTTGGTCAAACGTTTTAACTGTTTACATCAATCTCTCACAGTGACTAAATTTAATTATTGCATACCGTATAGCCCCCTACTTTACAAACACATCTACTTAGATATCCTTATCATTTCTGTCCAAGATTAGCTTCAAATGGGACCTTAGTTTCGAACACATCAATGTGTACTACTCAATGACCATTAATGACCGCATTGTGTAATGATTAACCTCCTGCAGGGCCACTAATCCTTGACACGGGACTACAACAACACCGCCCCCGTAATCACTCTGCATCACTCACAATGCCTGGACCTAGCATAACTACGGCTACTAAAATAAATAAATAAAAGTTTATCCACTCATTTGCGCTCCAATAA
>JARFOD010007424.1:0-11551 GCA_031763545.1 Mopalia muscosa | reverse complement strand
ATGCCTCATTTTATTAAATGTAAACTTTGTTATTATTGTCATGGGATTAAAGTTATTTGGTTATTTACAATCGCGGTATTAACTTGGTATTTTCGAGCGTAAATGCGTATTGTGTTTACTCACCTTTTTATTTTCACATATCAGTATAAAACTTAATCGTCAACATTGTGATGCTCCAGCGAAGAACCGAATCACATGTACACGTGTTCTATTTAATAAGGTGTAGATCAGTCGACTGCATTTAAAGCTATCAGAGTGATTTTTCCAGTAGAACTGGATCACAAATCTCAAATCCCTTGTCAACTTTGTAGAAATGATTGCTAGAAACTCGGTGTATTGGACTTGTAGTGCTTGAGTAGTACTGCGGAAGGATATTAAACGTGTTTACTTCTTTCTGTGTCCGGTTCAGATATCTCGAATGACGTCTAATTCACTAGCCATCCAGACTATCTCTCTTTATAAGGATTCACGTCCCCGTGGCGGCTCTTCTCCTCAAAACGTAGGATTTTATCTGTCAGTTAGATTTGACGATGTTTCAGTTTAATTGTAGCCACAACTCGATTCAATATAGAGCAATACTCTATTGGGAATTTTATGCCATTAATAGAAAACAACGTTCCCATGTAACATAGCAATTAATCTTTGCTTGTCGATGTCATTGTCATTGATAGCTTTAAGCCTCATAAGCAACTTCTATTTTATTCGATTCATTTTCATGAATAGATCTATGACATGTGTATAGTGCAGTGTTTCGCTTTTAGAAAGGGTCCCTAAATCATCGACATCTGTCGGAACGAATAGAGCCCATAACAAACCATAAGACATGAATACAGGTTAATTGGTGGATTTGTGTATTTGGGTGTTAAGTATAATACTAAGGCTTGCCTGGAAAAGGGGTACTTTTCGGTACTAGCATCTTTAATCTCATCCACACATAACTGTAAATCGGGATTTTTTAATTAGCATTTCAGCATGATTTAAAGGAGCATGCACCCACTCAATATACATTATAACAGCGCTCTTAGAACGCTTTGTTTTATTTGTAGATCTCGCCTGTACTCCATCCAGTGTTATCGCTCAATGAATCCACCTGTACACATAGACCACGGCTGTTTTACTGTTTTGATAATGTGTAAATACACAACAAAACTGTCGTGCCATGTATCATCTTCTGAATTAAAAGACTCATAAGGTTTCTTTAGGTTTTGCATATAAAAGAATTTTGGTATAATAAAACAAGGGTAAAAACAAAAGTGTTTTATTTCATTGGAAATGTCATCTCTGTTTATTCTTGAAAAAAATGAATGATGAATACTGCTTTCGGTATTGTAAATAGGGAATTGTGTGTAGGCTGACCCATACATCATACACTACGCCGCCTCCTTGTAAAATAATTCTTGGGAAAAGATTTTTGTAAAATCTGAGATGGGGGTTTAGGGGGTGGGAAAATATAACGTTATATAGCACTGTGACATATTTATGCGCTGTATTTAATTTATTTTTTGTTGTTGCAAAATACAATTTCATAAATTACGACATCCATATATAACCTTTAATAACAATTGTATTGAAAGAATAAAATGCAAAGGTAATAAACAAAGGCGCAAACAGATGAAAACAGTGGAGAAAACAAGTCTGAACCTGATTAAGTTGGCCGTTACAGTTGCTCGGCTTTATTCCATCACTACAAAAAGTATTTTGTATGCGGATATAAATCCATAAGCGACTGAATCCATTTCTCTGTTTTGCACTGAGCCAAGCTCACAGCTTATGTGTAGCGTTAACGTTCTACACATTTTCCCTCTGGACCCACTAAGAGGTTTATTTTGAAATATTATTCGCTGCTGGCAAACAAAATAAAGGGAATTTAGCACAACAAAACGAGCTCTTTCGGGCATTGAACCGTAAGTACATCTGACAGAATAGAATATTACTTTATTAGACAAGTCAATGTTCAACGAAATGCAGCCAATGCAAGTATTAGTTTTCAGACTTTCTATCAATTTAAAATGTAAACTAGGTAATAATTGAAAAGAAAACTTATTTAATTTATGTGGAAAACTTGCGTGTGTTCAACAAAGGTTTGCTGAAATAGCACAGGCGGGGTTTTGACACTCTTGCCCAGTCCTAGACATCATTTAACACTCAAGTTTATGTCTTCACTTGTGTGTTTGTTTGCTGGGGCTGTTTATCTGTTGTGTCGGAGGTGAGAGGGGGCTATTGTTACGACAGCGGAGACCAACAGTATTGCCCACTGATTTGCTAGTAAATTTCCTATTATCTATTTTTTCTTCAAGTGTTTATATTTTGGTAGAAACATCTTTTTAAATTTATAATTCTAAAATGACCACTCTCGCCCTTAAAATTTAATTGGTAATGGTCATCGGAAAGTTGTTGTGTACCCTACAGTAATGTCAATTTAAACGTGCACACATATTAAAATGATGACGTGTGACTTGCCATAGCATCAAATAAATCCAAGTTCTAGTTTTAATAATTTACGTATTTTAAGCTCTTAGTAATGAACAGTTTGAATACAATATGTTTACTGGTTGTATGCAGTGTCTGATCTTTGAAAGACTATTCTGGCGCTCTCTTGTCGTTCAATGGATTACTGCGCAGAACATCGGCTGATGTATCTTCTTTGTACAGTTTCAACATTCCTTCATAGTGTCTCATCTCGTCTGTTATTAAATGTTTTCAGTATGGTGACAGTCTCTAGGAAATTGTGACGGATCAGTTCCTTTAGATGACGATTAAAATGGCATGACAATATGAATGACATACTTGTAATTCGACTTTTCATCATCATCATCATCAGACATGAGATTAATGACGAAGATGGTTAATTGGGCGTTTAATGAATGATAACTCACAAGATGCATATAGTTATTTAAATACAAAGTAGGAAGCTAAACTGTTGAATTCTCAAGAGATCGGCGATGAAAAAGTAGACAATTACTCATACATATGATACCAGAACTGTAAATCATTGGCATCCATATACATGTATAGCTCAAGTATGTGTACAATAGTTGACAATTTGGTTCTCTTGTTGTTTGTAATTCTCCCCCAATAATCTACCAAAGAGCAGCCAGAGAAAGGATACAAACTCTCCTTTAGGCACTAAACTTTCTCCCTAATGTACTAATGGCCAGCTAATTGATATAAAATTACCATTATGGTACTTGTGATTGCTAATGCATAAACCGGTATGGTATACACACAATGAATATATCGCGGCGTTCACTGTTATTTCCATTATCACCTTCGATGTATTGATTAAATATCAAACGAACCATTATCATTTTGTTTTACCAAAACAAGAGATCTTTATTTTCGAACGATTTCGCAGCTCTGATGCATGGTAGTCGATAGCGTTGACTGATATTGCTAGACACCAAGACAATAGGACTGTTGTTCACCTACTGTAGCCAGATTGTATTATTATAAGCTCCCTTTCTAAAAAAGCTTTGAATTAATAGATATCACCAAGACACCCATCACAACGATTCTCACCGAAACGTTTGCCTGCGGTCTCCTTCTTTGAATCCGTGACTCTAGAAAGACAGATTCCAGCACTGCCACAGGGACACTATTATCCCGTCTTTTTACCGATAAACTATCGACACATGTATTTTGCGTGTTATCGGCTCGATTATTTTGATAATTGGTTCACATAAATATCATTTTTAATGTTGAGAAAGTCCATCTTGTTGATTTGACTATACAATGTATATATTAAATATATATTTGCCAGAACCAGAGTATCAGCATAACCAAAACAATAAAACATATTTGTGAGCAATTTATCGAAAAACAATTACTCAAATTAATGACACTGGTCGGTGCTTTACGTAGAGAAATATTCGCCTCCTTTACTTGGATGAAAATTCATGATCGTTCTGCTCTGAGCATCTGTGGCTCAGTCGGCTAGTGTTGGCCTTTTTAGCTTAAAACCCGGGTTCGGGTGGAAACAAGAAATTGTAATAAGGCAGTGTACAGTGTGAAGTGGACAATCCGTCGTCATATAAGTGAAATACCCTTAAGTACGACGTTAAACCTCCAATCAAACAAACAAACATAAACACCTAACGTTTAATTGACTCCTATTATTTATTGTACAGCCAGACATGTGGAAACAAATTGTGTTTTTTAAAGCTTTACGCAGGGCATAGAAACACTAAATTACAACATCAACTTCACCTCAACTGCTGATATAATGTTAAGAAGATCATTTGAATGTTTTCTGTCTCGTAGGAACCCTTGAGTCCAATCTTTGATATCTTCTTTCGTTGACATTTTCGCTGCACGTGTTGGCTAGGACTGACAACAACAACTCAGAGTGGCGATTTTAGCCAATCAAAAGCTATAATTTTAGTAACGCTGTATTACACATGCGCAGTGCACCTGTCCGGAAAAGACCGCTTGCAAAGGAAAGAAGAAAGGTTTCAGCGATTTTAGTGGTTGATTCTATCCGTGATAATCTCGTCTAAATTTTTGCAATGATTTGTACACTGTATACAAATATTTAGATCAGACGTTGTTCTGATCGGATTGATGGTTTTTTACCACTGATGGGGGCTTTGTTTTCGCAATATTTGTGAATGAAATTTTGGTAAGTTCAGGAGCTTGGCTCACAGATTCAATATGGCGTCAGCTCAACAGGAAGCCGCATCATGCATTGATAATGGCGGCGAAAGCCGCGTGGTTGACTGGTGCATGCAAGCATTGCCGCCTTTGTACCTGTAATGGTGTGCTTTGTTTGTAAACAAATATTACAGAAACATTGTGGCTCAGAGTTTCTTTCGAATGTCCAGTGAAATATAACTGCACCACACGTGCACAAATATAAAACTAAAATCGATCAATGACATTCCAAGTTTACAAATGTGTTTACTAGCATGCAGAGTCGTTATAAGGCTAATAACATGCACTTGTATGTAGGCCTAGACCTAGTTGTTAGACCTCTGCTCTCGTTAGGCATTTCCTTTGAGTTAACGCTCCATATTCTATGAAAATAATAAAAAATGATTATTAGGCTAGGCCTAGATAGATCGAGGTACTGTCGGTATAACTATATAGCGTTAGTCCGAGGGGCTCAGACGATAGTTAGAGTTTTTCTCTAACGGATAAAAACTAATGCCTGAGGTCTGTCGAGAAATATATAGATCATTGAAAATCATAAATAAAATGTCCCAGCAAGCTGAATTGGTAATTGCAATGCTACCTTGCCTGTTTACTTTCCTTTCCTTTTCTAACACATTCGTGACAATTCTCTCCCATTTGCTATAAATTTTATTGACTTTACAGCACAAAAAGTAGGCCCACACACCACCTGTCAATGAACTGAAAGATAATGTAAATGAATCCTTTTTCATCTTTTGATTTTCAGGCAACTCTGAGAGATTGCCATGCAGAAGGGTGGCGGGGATGCTGACGATGGCTTGAACCCGCCACCACAGTCTACTGGTCGACCTGGGGAAGGGGTGGCTGTTAATATCACACCTACCACGAGGCCTCAAGATGCAGGGAACAATGCCCATGTACTTAGGCCAGGAACAGGTGGAGCGTCCCAGCTCCAGGCCAGCCCTACACCGCCTGTGGTTTTGGGTGGGGCAGTACAAACTGTTGGAACTGCGCCTAACGTTGTATGTCCTCAAACAGGTGAGTGCACGTGTTTATTTTACGGGTATTTTATGTCTTAAATAAACTGTAAGCATGACAATTCTAGCTAATCTGTTATATATAGTAAAACAGGTCTTCAACTACTAAGAACACTATTTCCTTGACCATTTTGATTTTCTAGTGCATCATAAGTTTCAATGTCCTTTTTCGAAAAAAATATATAATGCAACCAATTAAATTAGTTCGTTACTGTATTAGCATACCCCATACTTTTTAAGTTGACTAACATGTTTATTCTGTGCAGATGTAAATCCTGTAATTTTGTATAATACTTCATTGTCACTTCCTCACCTGTCATTACGATTCTAGAAAAATTCTGGGAATGCTGTCTTTGTTTTCCATAGGGCTGCCTCCACAACTAAGGGAGTTGATATCCAACTCGCCCATGTACCGTCCCATAAACCCTCATTCTTTTGCTCCGCTGTCTGCTCATTTCCTGGGTGCGCAGGGCTTGGGTCGGCGGGTGTATTCCCCCACATCAGCCACTGTTGTCACGTGCTCTAACATGTTGTCGGCCACCCTGTCCCCCCACAGCCCCACAATCCTCACTAGTCACTCCCTTCATCGACAACTCCTAGATGCAGCAGGTGAGGGCCAAGCCCGCTTCATCCGCTCACTGTTGTATTGTCATGCAGCCTCAGTTCAGTTTCAATGGGTTTTGTCAGTAGTGATATTTTACTGCAGTTCTATAAATCTTTGTATTTTTCTCCTTTCACCTTTAACCTCTTTGAATAAGTTTTCATCACTTCAGCCATGCTGTTAGCTTCAGTTCCAAGTATCAATGGAAGTTTTGCACATGTAGGACGTTTTTATTGTTAATTGGATAAAACTGGATTTTATCAATGATATGTCGTTAAACAATTGTTTTTGCTTGGAGTCTCCATACTAGTGCAGCCATTATTAATTTTAATAAATTCAATGTCATGCTTGTCTAAATCTGCTTTTATGATACTCTTTTTATCATATGCGCTTGATTTCTGTTTCCTTTCCTGTGTTGGATAGAATTTTTACTTGTCTTGGTGTTTTCTGTGTTTAAATATTTGAGGAAATAGATGTCATTTTTGAATATCCTTATTACTTCTCTAGTTGAAGTTATCCTTCAGCAATGCCTAAACAAACTGGATCTATGGAAAATTAGTGAATTCATGATAAGTAGTTTCCCCAAGGTCTTTTAGGTAAAGAAAGAAGAAAAAAAAAGGAAAAGCACAATCATCGTGAAGCAAAAATCCAAAGAAATCTTTACCTTTCTGATATGCATGAAATGTGTCGTCATGAATTTAGTTTTGTGAATTTGTTTTTTTTTACACTGTGTTTATTTTATGCTTGTTGCCTGTGTTGTGAGCAAATAGATGTTTTAATGAATGGAGAGTGTGATAAAGAATTTTAGTTATTGTTCATGTTGTTGGAAGTTGAAGCTAGTATCATTGGTCAAAAGCAAATTAACGATGTTAATTTTTTCATCATGCACTGATGATCCAAATTAGCCAAGTGGGTTGAATTCTCAAATTTTGTAGTCCTCCAAAAGTAAAAGATTTTTCTTAATTCATTGCTACAGGAAATTATTTTACGAGCAAAACGTTTAAATTTTGGGATTGTCATATAGAAGTAAATCAAGATCATAGAAGTAAAACACCCTCTAGCATAGCTTTAAAAAAAAAAATCATTTTCAGAGGACATACAAGGCTGATATTATTGACATTCCCCTGAGCACTGCGTTTGACATCAAAATCAACCAAATTTTTCTTAAAACTTGTGTACACATTACAAACCTACCATGGATCAAATGATCTTTAAATTGTTATGTTACCAAAATAATGCCAAGAATGACGAGACCTGTAATAGCCCAAATCTTATAAACGTCAAATTTATCTTAGACTTTAATGCAGTAATGATACACTCATCTTCCTGCTATCAAGGGCCAGACCTAGGTTTGCAATAGAATGTCTAATCTTTTAATCTTTGAATTGTGCATTTTTTTAAAGAAGATTTCCATATTTTTTAGGTGTTATTGGAGGACGGACATTGCCTCAGCAGACGGGAGGGGCAGGGTACAGTGCTGGAAGCGACCCTGTCCCAATAGCCAGTAACACCAGTATCAGTGCCAGTGGTGGGACCATTCACCATCATGGACAAAGTCCTACACGAGGAGGGTTGCCTCCCTTAGCCAGCCCTTCACAAACAATCGGTGGTGTGTCAAGCTCTGTTGGTATAACTCATCCTCAGAGACACCGTGAGATGACAATGACTGCAACGACGACGCCACAGACAACAACCCCACCCCTTAGCCGGAACTTATTCGAGGGGTTAACAAAGTCGTTGGCAGCATCGGCAACTCTTGGACCATCTCCACGTAAAAAGCCTCGAATTGAAGAAAAGCCTGCTGCAACACAGGAGATAGCTCAACAAAGAAAACTGATATTAGATAGCAAGTACAAAGAAATGGGTAAAATCCGAACAGCATACATTGAGAACTTAACTGAGGTTTTCTTTTTACAAAATGGTGGTAATATAATGGACTACATATCCTGGAAGAAACGCCCAACGCCACAACTTGTTCAATTTCTGAAATCGGGAAATTTGGATAGCGATGAAGAAGAGGAGCATCAAGTCACTATAAAGACTTACAATGATGAGGTAGGAGAATTAAACTGAAATATAATAATTGATATTAAATTTTCAAAATCAGTGTCCTTGTCATTCAGTGGATTTAATTTGTAAGAAAAATAAATTTGTACTGAGGAAGCCATTTCTGAAGTCTTAGTGGTTAGCATGTCTGTGTACTTAAATAAATTGGATGTGTACAATTCTCAAGTTAAAGTCCCCTAGTAGATTTCTCCAGGGATTATCATTCCCACTTGTGTACAAGTCTTAAGACCAGTAAAAAAAGACTTATAGACCAGTCATTAATACCTTGTACTGGTCCATAACCCAGTGATATCTCAGATTTATTTCACTATAGTGAATTAGGTATTCAAACCAATAAAATAGTTTGTAGCTCTACTACTGGTTTGTCTGACCAAGAGAGGATAAAGCAAAAATCTACACCTATCCGGTATATAAGGAAGTAATGCTAAATGCTATTTGCACGATTTTCTCTTTTTTACATAATTAAGAGCAAAGAAAAAAAAAACTATTCACATTTTCCAAACTAAGTGATCTTGTTTTTATTCCAGGTGAAAGTTTGGACAGGGGCAGGTAGTAATGTTCCACTCTCTACACCAGTTGCTATTTCTAAAACACTCCCACCGAATGTCTCTGCCCTAACACAAGGTAAAGGCCCACCAATGTCCTCAAGACGCATACAAGTTTATATATATATATATATATATATATATATATATTAAAGTGTAAGCACAAAAGGCATATGTTTCCAACCCTCTGGCTAAGTGCAGTTTGTTTGTATAGTAGCAATGCTGTCTTTACCTAGCATTGAGGAAAATTAATTTGACTACATTATGGAAATGCTTCACATCATGGTTGTGCTAGTGTCAATTATTGTTGGAATACAAATACTGCCATCATATCAGTGAAATACTATTGAGCACAGCATAAAACACCAATCAATCAATTCAAACATATTTATACCGATGGGCGGTTGGAGGGAGCTTCATGTTGCCCTGGTGCTCTCGGAGCTAAAGGGGAACAGGAAACCGATCCGTTTGTGGTGTCTGTTTTGCAACCTGTTGTTGTCGTCCTGTATTTGTCCCGTTCTGTCTTGGTTTGTTGCCAGTGGTGTCGAGCGTGGTTTCTTTTACCCATTTGCCCGTGAGGGAGCGGGTGGTGGGTTAAACACCAATCAAACAAACCTTCACCCATTGGGCTGGCACGTCGTCATATAGGTGAAATACCCTCGACAACGACATTAAACCCCAATCAAACAATATTTATACTGCTTAAGCAATTGGGAAGCATTCATTTTTAAACACTCGACATTTTATGATTGTGTTGTATGGCTTTCGCTTTAAAAATTTCATGCAAATTTTATGTTATACAATTTGCATGTAGGAGTTTTGATTATAAAAAAAAATAGCCCTTTAGCAAAGGGCCGTTTGAAGAGTAGCAATACTCTTCTTTTTTTTTCTATGCACTGGAGGAAGATTAACTTTCCATTGGTATAAAAAAAAACTCACATTTTATGGTTGTTGCCAATGTCTATTGTTGGAATGCACTTCCGCATATAAGTAAAACACCCTTAAGCATGGTGTAAAACACCAATTGATAAAAATTCCTATGCATTTCAGGATCCTCGGCTGGAGTGAGTCAGGGACAGGCAACAGCCACCCACCCTAAACATCTTGTATCCTCAGCATCAGGTAAACATATGAAATTTCATATTGATCTAGTCAAATTTTTTAACTACTTATTAATATTCAGTGAGGACCTATAGCAGGTTTCTGGTTATACCGATGTCTCTGATGTAATATCAGTTTTGTGTGGAAAAGTTCGATTAGGTTTTGCCTCAAATCTAAGGATCTCGGATTAGTACGTTTTTCAAAATGTTTAATGTTTGTTGAGCATCTATCATCAGATCCAGCTGGGTGTTCTGGTGAGAGGAAATTTATCCTCCCTTTAAAGGGGGGCTGTGGCACAGTGGTAGCCAGTGTGCTTTCTGAACAGAACAAGCTTCGATTTACCTTTGGCGTGTTTGAGGCCGGCTTTCGACCATCAGAGCGAGTCACATGCTGTGGCTCTGGCGATAGCCAGGTTTTTGTTTTACAAGGTTTCCTCTCGGTTTTCCACCGTAATAAGGCAGTGAGGTGACAAGCTATCACTGTTGTTGGTTTTAAAGAGGTTTTCTCCTGGTTCTCCACCCTCTGTAAAGTGAACCATTTGTCTTAAATAAAAAAACTTTTGCAATACAGGCATTCTGAAATTATCACTAAATGTTTCTCTTTACTCTGGTTGAACAGATTCCAGCGGTTTAACGACGCCAACAGTGACTGTATCTGTACCATCATCTCTCAGTGTCACCACGACAACTGCTTCAACGACAAGTGGACAGCCATTAGCCAGTGTCGTGAAGTCTACTGCATCCCCAGTAACACCCCCTGCTAATCTGCACAGTCAGCTAGCAAAGTGCATAGCAAGTCTGAACACATCACAGTTCAAGTCTGCTCTTACAACATCTATTAGGTAAGTGACAATAACCACTCCGCATTAACTAAGCAATTTTCTTTAATCACTGACTGTACTGATCAGTCAGCATTGGTATCTTAGAACTTGACCAAAAATAAATTTTCCAAAATAGCATGCATTGACTGGTTCAGTGGTCATATTTGACTACAGACCCTCTGATGTAATGTTCAATTTCAAATCCCTCTGTCTACCACATAAAAGTGATGCACTTTATGGGCTGATTTTAAGACGTTTCTTCCAGGGTTTTTTGATGCTTTAAATCTGTCATTGTATCTGTGACATAATCTTGTCTATGTTACTGTTAAACCAATAAGTTCTTCAAAAAGGATCCCAGCCCCGTGAGGGAGCGGGTGGGCCATGGCCCTGCAGAATACTCCCCTGGCTTCCTCGGTTGATCGTAAGAGGCGAGAAAAGAGGTTGCTTTCTGTTGCGCTGTTGTTTGCAGAGCTAAAGGGTAACAGGAAGCAGATTTGTTTATGATCAGCATTTGTTGTGTCCGTCGTCATATAAGTGAAATACCCTTGAGTACGACGTTAAACACCAAACAAACAATCAAAAAGGATCCCATGGCTTAGTGGTAGCATGTATGCTTACTTAACTGAGCCTGCTTCGATGTACCATTCACCGGATCAAGTCCGACTGTCGACCAACAGGCCACATGTTGTGGCTCAGGCAATTGCGGGGGTGTTTTTTTTTTAGGTTTCTACCTGGTTTTCTACTGTAAAAA
>JARFOD010007413.1:0-11552 GCA_031763545.1 Mopalia muscosa | reverse complement strand
GCTTTCTGTTGCCCTGGTGTTCACAGAGCTAAAGGGTAATGGGAAGCAGATCTGTTTGTGATGTTCTGTATTTTTGTATTCTGTATAGAGAAGGGCAGATTTCTAAAAATGATTAGAATGAGGGGTAAAAATTCTGAATTTGAACATGAGAAAGATCAGAAAATTATAAATTTGGACAGGCAAAATTTCTTAGAATAGGGATTTCTGACGGTCAGATTTCCGATCCTAGCTAAGACACTGTTGGACACTTACATCTTGTCAATGCCTTTGAGAGTTCATGTTAGTATTATGGAAAAGGTATTGTAGACATAGACTTTTAGCCCACATACACACATGTTTAACCATTTTGCTACTAATCATTGTCATTTATTCTTATACAAACTATACAGCTCTGCAAATAGTAGCTTAAGGTGGTTGGTGAAGTTTTCTACTCTTTGGTGCAACACAAAAATGATACATGTATATTGCATTGTAAGTTTACTATTTATACAACTTAAAATAGAATCTTACCAAAAAACAAGCTTTGCCATTAATGTCAAATAAGTTTTGAATTTGTGTTGGAAAGCTGTGAAGTGTTCATCTCCTTTAAAATAGCTAAGCGTTAATTTACCGTAAAACAAATATTAGTCTCTGTTTAAACAGTGAAGGACCAATCTCCCTTTAAATAGTGAAGTGTCAATCTGCCGATCTCTCTTTAAACAGTGAAGTGCTGATCTCCCTTTAAACAGTGAAGTGTCGATCTCCCTTTAAACAGTGAAGTTATGATCTCCTTTTAAACAGTGAAGTTATGATCTCCCTTTAAACAGTGAAGTGCCGATCTCCCTTTAAACAGTGAAGTGCCGATCTCCCTTTAAACAGTGAAGTGCTGATCTCCCTTTAAACAGTGAAGTGCTGATCTCCCTTTAAACAGTGAAGTGCTGATCTCCCTTTAAACAGTGAAGTGTCAATCTCCCTTTAAACAGTGAAGTGCAGATCTCCCTTTAAACAGTGAAGTACAAATCTCCCTTTAAACAGTGAAGTGTCAATCTCCTTTAAAATAGCGAAGTGTTAATTTACCATAAAACAAATATTAGTCTCTGTTTAAACAGTGAAGTGTCAATCTTTCTTTGAACAATGAAGTGCCAATCTCTCTTTAAACAGTGAAGTTTTACTCTTCCAAAAAACTGAAATGTTAATCTCCCTTGAAACAGTCAAGTGTTAATCTTCCATGAATCTGAAGTATTTATTTTACCTGAACTTGTATATTTATCTCCCTTGAATGTGGTGTATTTATCTCCCTTGAAACTGAACTATGAATCTCCCTTGTAGCATTTATCTCCCTTGAAACTGTAGCATTTATCTCCCTTGAAACTGAACTATTTGTCTCCCTTGAAACTGAAGTTTCAATAATTAATGACTAATTATTGGAATCAACCATCCATGATATTTACTTACGGCAAAAGTAATTATCAGAGTTTTGGGGGGGAAAACTTGATTGTCATTGTATATAATATTGGACAGGGATACAATCATGTCTGCTACTATAATGTTTTAAATTATGTCACCAAAGTTAGACTAATGAAAGTAACCTTGAACATTAATAATAACCTAAAGTGAAAGAGTTATTGTGATATCATTAGCAACATGTATATATAAATTTCCCAAATGGTTAAGACTATGTTCTACTGTAAACAATAAGTGTATAAGTATTTTGTTCGTTTAAGTAAAAAGTAGCGTTGAAATGTACAAATTGTTTACGCTCTTTTCATAGCCCCATTGTATATAGCATATACCTCATTGTAGCAAAAACTATCCGAAGTCACTATAAATGAATACTTTTAAAAAGTACTCCACACAACTTGTACATTATTTTTAATTAAAATCAACACTAATACATGTATGTGTCTTTAGTAAATTTTGATTAGCTGGTTCTCATTTCCCCACCATGTAGTGAGTCATGTGATTGAGTGGTGAACCCTATACAATGTGCTGCTCTCAGGGTCAGGGCTGCCTTTTTACCTATGCTCGGATGTACTGCACACATCATGTCGGACATCTTGGAATACACTGAAGTCCTTTAAGTGACTTGAGCCTGCGGCCGGGGTTCAGTGGTAGCAACTGCGCTTCCTAAACTAAACCTGCTTCAATTTACCGTTAACTGGTTCACTGGTTCACTGGATCGAGACGGCCTATGAGTATATGAGCGAGTCACATGTTGTGGCTCCGGCAATCATCGCAGGGGTGGTTTTTATGATGTTTTATCCTGATTTACTAGGTAATAAGGCAAGGCACAGTGTGAAGTGGACAATTCTTCGTCATATAAGTGAAATACCCTGGAGTACCACGTTAAACCCCAATCAATCAATCAATCGTACATTTTCATACATCTATCCCAGCGGATCGTAGTAATGATAACAGGGTATTGAGAAACGTCAGATGTGACCCTGATGGACTCTGTTGATGCCTTTTAGGCTTTCTCCTGGTTTTCCACTGTATTGAGTTAAGGCCGAAATGAAATTGTCGTTAAATCTGATGTTGACTACCAGCCAAACTATCCAAAGCCTGTGAATATACTTGTAGCCCCTGGACTCCGAAGCTTTTACCTGATACAGATTGTCTGATTTGACAACAACGTGAAATGAGCTCACTCAGCTTATTTGTTTATCAGCCTGACGAGCCCATGTGTAAAGTAAACAAAGCCAGTCGTCACATACATGAACTGAAATTATTATCATAATTAAGTATTTCGACTGCATATGTCTGGGTTGGGGTTTTTGTTGTTGCTATAAGGTAATAACTCTGGCATAAATGCCAACCTATCTCATTAACTGCAGTTGCAGAAATCTGGCTATTACTGCTGGCAGACACCGGTATACTTAATACTGTAAATATAAGATTGCTGGATGATGGCCACAATGGATTTATGTCTCAAACAGCTGTGATAGAAGGGTGAATTGTCTTGAATCTGCTCGCTGCTTTTTAGTGCGTGTCGTCAGCTACGCTAAAAGGTTCAAGTCTTTGGCGAGAGCCCCTACTCGGGTACGCTCGTGTAACCAGCGATCGGCTTACAGTAGCTCATACTGACTAACCTAGACGCTGGTTCATATAGCAAGGCTTTTCAGGTAAAGGGCCGCAGAGTTAGGCTCTAGACTAACACAAAATCCTATTGGTTGAACTGGTCACATGAGCATACCGGTGTGCAAAGTGGCGGAGCAAAGTTCCAAAGGAGAGGACTGTATGCTCATGTGACCAGATCAACCAATATAATGTTGTGAGTTTAACTCTGTGGCCCTTTACCTGAAAAGCCTTGCTATATGAGCCAGCGTCTAGGTTACAGTCAGTATGAGCTACTGTAAGTCGATCGCTGGTTATTATACCAGCGTACCCTTGTAGGGTTACTGGCTATAGACCGATCCTAGACATAGGCGGAAATGAAACATTCTGGTCTGAGAGTTGTTGCCAGCCAGAGGTGTAGTTTAGAAGTAAAAAATTTCCGTTGACCTAAACTTCGATATCGATTGATTTCTTGTTCCTTTTAAACCTTGCCTTATTATTCATCATTTTTATTTGTCATTTTGTTTTCACTTTTTATTTGTTCTCATTTCATTTTGTTTTGTTTTCTTCCCATATATCATAACAGTAAGCAAAGGTTAGTAATTTCAGATTAAATTTACTTTGGTGTTGTTTATATGCTGTTTCTGAAAGTCTCGCGTTCTCCCTCTTTAGTGTTTAGTGTGCACGAACTGTCTGTAGTATTGGCACGTGGTCCATGGAGTATTTGCACGGGTCCCCCGAGTTGTTGCACGGGGTCCCTGAAGTATTTGCACGGGGTTCGGGCTAGCTGACGGAACCATAGCCGTATGTGGACACATTCTGTCTTTTCAAGGAAGGACAGTTTTTACAACTCGTCTGTGGACTTTTCGTTATTTTTCTCGAGATTCATCGATGTTCATCTAAAACTTGCACCTACCGGATAACTTTTTTCACAACCAGATTTCAAAGAATCGTAATTCAGTCCAATGCAATATGATCTTTTCGCCTTATAACGTTTTGAAATTAGGTGCTCTAGAATTTGGTAGTTGAAAAGATCTGGATTTTGGGGGAATTTGATTGTGCAATAAGTTATCCGGAATGAGCAAGGTTTATATTTTTTGAAGAGATTAACGGAAATTCTCTTGACGAGTTCTTACAATTTTCTTTCGTTGAATAAGTGGTGCCCTTAGCTTGGTTCGTGCTCGATATAGTTTGTGCGCATGCGACTCATTTTGTGTGCGCTATGGTTTGTATTACGCCGTATTTTCTCTTGTGGGCACCAGTGCATGAAGTTAAAATAGAAGGGAAATTATTTTTAAAAAATCGTAAAATCTGCATGGATTAAGCTCAAGTAGTGTTTATTGAACTATTACGATGTGCATGGTAAAATTACATACATAAGTTGAAATTTGCTGCAAGACTTTCGCATTAAGGTCGTGATTTTGAAGTCACTTGTCTCTGTACACTATGTATGCCTATCAGCTTGCATGGAATTGCTAATAGCTAATGAGTTCATGCATGAAGGTATTTGAGTGCATGAAGTGACTGACCACTTGGTCAATCTCTATGTGGATTGTTGGAGTAGGTGTTGTGGTTTCGAGTAATTTATTGACGCTGTAGCGATACGAGATGTTCCCAACCGTCATTGCCAGCCTTTAAATTCGTAATCTAACTTAGAACCATTCTTCCTCCTACTTCGACCCTTGACTCAGGGTGGTTTGTTTGAAGAATAGCAATACTGTCTTTTACTTAGCACTGGAGGAAAATTAAGTTTCAAACATTATGGAAACGCTTCACATCTTGGATGCGGAAACGTCCATTATTTCTGTAATACACCTTCTTCATAAAGCGAAATACCCTAAAGCACGGCGCAAAACACCAATCAATCAGGGGGCCAGCGGCCGTGGCTCAGTCGTAGGGAGTGCGCTTCCTGAACTGAACATGTTTCGATTTACCGTTCACGGGTTCAAGTCCGCCTTTCGATCCTCAGGTAACTGTATAAGAGCGAGTCACATGGCTGCGGCAATCGAGGCGGTGGTTTTTAACAGGTTTCCTTCCGGTTTTCCACGGTAATAAGGCTGTACAGTGTGAAGTGGATAATCAGTCGTCATATAAGTGAAATACCATTGAGAACGACGTTAAACACTAATCAAACACACAAACCAATCAATCAACCTACGTCGATACATCGAAGTTGTCTAAGTCTCGTCCATGATAAAAGGTCTCGCGAGAATATGATTGCTTAATTTGAACATGCAAGGCGTCAGGTGATCGGAAAAAAAATTCCCTTTCCATTATCTCGCTGCAGGTAGACAACCATGAGTACATTAACGCTTGCTGACGTTGGTCAAGCGATGAAGGATTAAGAGTTCGAGTTTTCTGGGCCATAAACCTCTCGGTCGGAAGAGGTCTAATTATGTGTCAGTATCCGCCAATAGCGGCTTTGATGAATATGCGCTAAGATCTTTCGCGTTCTACATTTTATGATTTGGCCAGTCGTAAGATTTAGCAATGGTCTTGTCATTGGCAAGTTGAAATAGGGGCATGGATGGTTGAAATAGGGAAAGGTTGGCCCAGTGTCTCTGTGAGGTATATCTAGGTATTGTCGGTGACTGCAGTAAGAGAGGAATTACACATCGTCTTTCCAAAGCTGTACATGATGAAGATCATCCTTAAATGTAGAGTAGTCATAAAGTTGTACTTTATAAGTGGGAAAGTGCGCTTAAAAAATGTAGCATGTGAGTGAAAACGTATAAACTGTCTGCAAATGTTTGGGTTTATTGTCTAGTGTGGATTTGTAGTGGTTGTAGCATGTCTTGGTGGAACAAACAAATGCGCAGTTAAGTCTTGAAGACATATTATTATATACATGTCGTACATAGGTTGTCCGTGAAGTTTCAAAGATCGTTAAAGGTGTATTCTCAGGGAAGATTTGCAGTTACACATCAGGGTGGATTCATCGAATTTGCTACATTTTCATTGGTTGAATAAGAAGTACGTAACAGTACTCTTTGTGATGTCTTTATATTGTCTTTGTATTGTACTCTGATTTTCCTGTATTTGTCTCGTCCTGTGGCGTCGAGGGTGGTTTCCTTCATCCATTGGGCTGAGTGAAACAACATAACAGTACGAAATACCATTAACCACGGCTTAAAATTCCAATCAAACAAAACCACACAAGTGGACAAGTTTACATTATGGTACATTCTTTGGAAATACACCGCCGTCGTATAAGTGAAATACTCTTAAACACGGGGTTAAACCTTAACCAATCGATCATATTTCTCACACAATTAAATTATACCTTTGTGACCTATAGAAGAAATAATATAAGTATGATACACGCAATATCTTTAAAAACGCCGTTTAACCTCAATCAATCTATTATATTTATCACAATTTAATTACACCTTTGTGACCTATAGAAGACATGATGTATGATACACGTTCCTCTTTACAGTAGTTAATGTTCAAATCGTCTCTGATAACTTTGACAGAATAGCCTTTTCAAAATCCTGTTCAAACTTGTTGTCATATAAATGAAATACCGTTGAGTACGACTTTAACCACTAAATAAACAAACAAACTTGTTGAGTCTTGATGTGTAGTACAGGAACACGTGCAAAATATTATACAAATACCATAATCCAAGATGGCGACCAAATCACGTGACCAAGGTGTAAATCAATGAATCAAGCCGGATTGAACATAAACTAAATCAAATATGGGTTTCCAATATGAATTGATTTGTTTGTTATTAAAATGTCATAAAATATAACTTCTTTATTTGCAGACACATCTGTGAGGCTCCATAATCTCTCCTGAATCGATCAAAACAACAGAAGGGCACACGAGTACTGAAGATCACAACCACTTGGCAGTCAGTGCCGTGGTCCTGTTATTCCACAAACAATCTGAATTCTTCGACTCACAGTAACTGCTAACATAATTTTTTAACAAAACGTTTGGCCCGGAAAGTGATGACCAAGTGGAGGACCATAACGCAGTGCCGCCCTACTTTCATTCCGAGCGGACTCTGTAACATTAAAGAAACCTACTTGAAATGAGAGTGGTTTATCATCACAGAAACCTAGTATGGTAATATTGGTGACAAAGTTTGCTAACAGGGTTGTAAAACTACATTCAAAAGCAGAACTGTTCCACTTTCGTATACTACGGAGGGCTGAAGAGGCTTTCATCAATGCATTGTATCTATCTGATACACAGAAAATCGTCTTGGAAGCATGAATACTAAATACAAGCGTGTCCATTTTGATGACTAGTACCCAACACACCAACAACAACAAAAGGGCTGCCTAAAGCTACTTTCCGTAGTTCTTTGGAACTTATTCTGTAACGTCAAAAGAGGATTTGAAACAAGCTTATTTTAGGCGAACATGGAAAAAAACAACCGATGGTTCCCGAGCTTTGTTCTGCCGTTGATCATGCCCATGTATATTTATTTCACCAGAAACTGAAAGCATGAATTTTAAACAATTTCAGCTTTTTTCGCCAGTGGTTGCATTTTAGCATCGGCTGTTGTTCGATGATCTTTCAAATATGTGTTTATCCGCGGCCTTCGTTCAGTGGTTAGCGTTTCTGACCCTCCATCGATGTAACCTTTACAAGTTTGAATCCCTGTATCGACCCCAGGGGTATGAGGGAGGCACACGAGCTGCCATGGCTGGGGTAGTTTTTTATCCCAAACTGACAAAAAGTGGGTTAAAGTCGTTTCTCTGCTGCCAGGAAATAAGAATATGACTAATCCTTCTAGGGCCGGCTGCTCAAAGCTCCCTTAGCCTAACAGCCAGTTAGATGACGTGGCGTCACAAAGAAATGGACGTCACCTCATAATAGACATTCATTGTTACGCAGCGTCATGTAACTAGCTGTTAACTTAACTGAGCTTTGAGCAACCGGCCCCTGGAGGCGGATGAGCTGTGCTCCCTCGAATGTCACCCTGGTTATTTAGCTACGAACGATATTGAACAGTGCTCATTACTGCTCTATACTATGTAACTCATTCCATTTTTAAGCATTTACTTCGTTGAACCATGCTTCTTTTAGACATCTATGTCAAGGCCGAATCTTAACAAAACATACCTCTTTTATGGTACAAAAATACTACTCTAGTCATTTCGATCCACATACATTTATGCCATTTTAAATAGGTATTTATGGATTAAGATTTGTGCCATTTGCCTCTGGAATCGCTTAATCTGTTTTACGGTGCTTTATTTTATAGAACTAGTGTAGCAGTCATGTATCGGAGAAATGGCAATAACTAGTGAATACATGGTTCTAATAGGGTTAAACGGTTACAATCCTCTCGTGTAGCCCTCTAGCTAATTAAGTGCAGTTTGTTTGGAAAGTAGCAATGTTGTCTTTACTTAGCACTACAGAGAAAAATGAACAATAAACAAACAACAGTATCAAAATACGTCACATTTTATGGCTGTACTTTTGTCAATTATTGTTGGAATACACCACCGTCGTATCAGCGAAATGCCCTTGAGCATGGTGTAAAACGACAAGAATCCATTCTCAAGTATTTGTTCTCCGAATATTTGTACATATCCAGCTAGCAGACTTAAAACAATGAAAGCCCGATGAAATGCAGAGTTCTGATGTATGTAGCCTTATTTATTGTTCAGTGCTCAGCGTCTCGGTCTACTACTACTTCGATGAACTGTTCACAGGTATAGACCTTGGGTATATAGGTGAGACACGATATGACTCTGAGGTGGGTTTTTATTTGATTTCCACCTGTTTTCCAATAGTATTTAAGTACGGCAAAGTGACCCGTCTACATTTAAGTGAACTACCCTTGAGTAAGAAGTTAAACCCTTATCAACAAAACCGTAATTAAGCCCTGATTTTAGCTATATGTACATAACATATCAGTTTAATTGGCCGTACAATGTTTTGTATAGCCTGCTAATCAAATCATGTGATCTCTCGTATGTGTGGAGAAAGTCAATCGGTAGAGCTCGTGTTTATCGGTCTCTGTGGTTCTCGTCGTACATACGAGATCTCACGAGACAAGATTGATTAGCCTGCATGTATCTGGCAGATTACATTGCACTATATGGAAGCAAACTTAAGATATAGAAGTGGCAGAAAACATAGGAAGGTAGTTTGGGGTTTCGTTCTGTATAGAATTGCTGCTATACACTAACGTTTTATGCTAGATCTCGCGTGGACAGAATGTATACCCTGCGTGTACGTGACCAGTCAGCAAAAATAGAGCTAGGATTTTGAAATTAGATACACAAAGTGGTCAGGTACGTAGAAAGGCTGTTTAGTGTTCCAGCCTGTATAGATTTGTTAACATGACCTTACGTTCTACGCGAGATCTCGCGTGACATGTGAGACATGAGACACACAAAATAGTAGAAAAACCTAGAAAGCTAGTTTGGTTTTTCAGCCTGTATAGATTTTTTACTATGCATCACTGTTTTATGAAAGCAAGCTCATTTTAACGACACGAATAAAGGCCATTCCTAAATTTATTGTCACGTGTTTAAATGTACAAACTTAAGAACGTCCAATTACTATCGAGTCTGGTTGTTCAAAGCTCCGTTAGCCTAACAGCCAGTTAGATGTCGTCGCGTCCTAATAGAAATTCATTGTTACGCAACGTCATCTAACGGACTGTTAACCTAACGGAGCTTTGAGCAACCGGCCCCTGCTGAACATGTCCTGGATAAGAGTTGATTCAGCAGCTTTATTGACCATTTTTTTAAAATCTCGAATGTGTACAGCACTATATGTGACTTGACATTTGGCAAATTGTGCTTATTTATAAAACGAAAGTTTTGCACTAGTTTGCAAAACTCTGTCGAGATTGTATTGGCGAATTTCATCCATATTATCACCTCGATCTTAGATGCAATTATTTTTAGAATCAAGGGGAAGTGATCATGTTAGCTAGTAAGTGACCATCAAGCGTGAGTGAAAGCTCCAGATTATAATGCTCAAATGTTCTGGTTTATTTTTGAAACAAACAATCCCACGTTTGTGGTCATTGGTATAAATTCCAGGGTCAGTTCAGAATATAATCGACCCTTAAAACAAATTGTGTCGTAGATATAAAGTATTGTATCGACCAGACATTTTACAAGAAAATTATACCCAGTAAACATTTGCTTGGCAAATAAATCTATGTTTCAAAATGGCGACAGTCCGTTGTTGCAGCACATATATCACAAGCAACTCCATTTCAAAGCTAGAGATGTATATTATGGTGATTTATATTGCATATTCTTGGATCTTAAAAACAATATTGCAGTATCTTAAACCATCTGTGGATTGTTTATAACAGATTTCTGGGTTAGATGCAGCGAAATAAACTTGGCGATTTTACGGAACCCTGCACGACAGGATTTATTGTCGTTTTTCGGCTTATAAAAGTAGCTTGACGGCTCGCTACAGCGCACTGGCATCGTTTTATGCAGTTTTGCACCGTGTTTATTTATAGTTTAGTTTATTGCCTTATTTATAAAATATTATAATGATGGTTACTATATTAGTTATTTTTTCTTTCCAAATCTAGAATGCGTTTAAAATTCTAGTGCTGTTTCTTAATTACTTATGTCATTATGCATTTTACATGTATCTTATTTATATATGTATATGCTTATAGACTTTTGTATATAATTGTGTATAGCTTTATCTGTATTGGATCACTTTTCTACACCCGATTGAGTACAATTATTCTAATGTGTAATATATATATGTTAACGCTATGTACAGGTTGTATTTAAAGGTCGTGGTGGAAAAATACATTTTTCTTGTATATAAAGTCTATTGTCATCTGATATATTTGCTGACCTATTTAATGGTTCGCTCGCACCAACCAAATAAAACCAAAATACTCCATATATGTACGTCTTTTTGTCAGCTCTATTACAAAGTGAACACGACTGGCTCTAACGGAGGAAGCTTGCTTGGGCCAATGGGGAAGCCGGAGTTGTTTACCAGTGACATCTCGCCCAGACAAGCTGTTGGATTGTTATAGTATCGTCAACACTCACCAATCGGGTGCTATATCTGTACCCAAAAGCAATCATCATAACCGCTGATAATAGTCGTTGTCTTTATCGAGTTTCTCCAGAACAGGGTCTATTTTGGGAGTGTCTATCTAAGGTGAGGCAGTTTAACTGGCTGTCAGAAAAGAAATTTGTCGCGAACCAATCAAAGTCTGTATGAAGACTTATACTAGAAACTTTTAAAACAGGATTATAATTGGATGTTTATAGAGTAACCCCTGTTCTGGCAATCCCCGAGAAACGGGCATTGTTTTATCAGAGACTATAAAGAAGGATTTGTATATAGTCGATACTTAGTAAGAGTGTACCCAAACTACAAGGGCGTAGACAAGGGGGGGCTTAAGCCCCCCAGATTTTAACATGACAAAAAAAAAGAAAAAAAACCCCTCAGTTCAAATGTGCTAGTTAGCAGGTAAATAAATGTGCAAGAATAACGCCAGACACACTTTAAAAGTATTTATTATAATGGGATATGATATACAACTCCTT